>JARHVA010006761.1:637500-697500 GCA_037957365.1 Torreya grandis | reverse complement strand
TAAAGGCGTCATTCATTTTGCTAGGTATCAAAGTGTAGCGGAGGCTGCTAAGTGTCACCTTTCGGGTCCCTCTCTACTCCATCCCCAAAATAGCAGAAGGCACTACATACTCCAAGTAGGAGAAGTGGAAGATGCCACGTATCTTCCCAGGAGCAGCGGAGGTTGCCACGTATCAACTTCTGAGAGACCACCTTTGAGCCTAATCATTGAATGAAGATTGTGGTGGGTCTTGAATGATATTTTAAAGAAAGCAGAAGCATCCAATTATCATCCTTCAGTGCCTTCTAGGTGATCAAGAGGATTTTCAAAAAATTGACTAAGGGTCCTCTCCCATTACAAATAGAACAGAGTGCCTGTCTACCTGTTACAGCAAAAATGGAGTGAAATTCAGCAAGAGTTAATTCGAGTAGATGGAGCAGTGCACCAGGTAGTTTTTTGGGGCTTACAAGCATTGAATATGCCATCCATTTGTCTCCTAATAGTGGAGGCAGAATAGATAGTTGAGCGGCCCAGTAGGTGATGAAATTTGAAATTCAAGCATGAAGAGAGGAACTAGTCAAGAATCGCCATGCCACAGTTAAGGGTAGTCATTCTTCTCTAGCATGGATTTTCAAAGAATTAAATGCACCAAATTTCAAATTATTATTTTTTATTTACATATCTGGGGCTATAAAAGAAGAAGAATTGTAAAATCTAAAAAAAAGGAGGGGGAATTCTCATAATTTTAAACTATCTGAAGTTTGTGGCCAATAATATCATTTGCTCTTGTCTCAATTTTCTTGAGTTGTAAAGTTTATGTAATCGTGCATGTTTATGTGCCCCTTATGTGGTTGAATGAATTGAGGAAATATTGTTCCATGCCTTTGTTGATGTTATCTGTGTTGTTTGCAAAGTAGTCTATAATGTAGATTTTCTAGTGCGGTGATTAGAAATGTTATTTGCTTTTGTCTCATTTTCTTGAATCTGAAGATTTACATGACTGTGCATGACTTCTGCACCTCCTATGTGATTGTAATATTCTATTAAGAAGATTGAACACTATGCCTTTGTTGAAAATTCTTGTATCTAAAGAAAAGACTCCCCTATTGTGAGCCTCTGTTTCTGTTATTCCAATCTTTTACATTGATCATGCACTTGTCTACTCTTAAATGTAATAGAATCACATAATAGTTTCACTGTGCTTAGGTTAGGATTAGGATTAATCTCAGGCACATCACCATACTTAGGTTTCAATTCCTACATTTTGCATTTCTATTTAATCTCCTATCCCTTTTCCTCAACACCAAATACAAAAGAAGAGACCAGCTTCTTTAAAATCTAGAGGTTGTTTTCAAGCCACATTATCCCATAGCTTGAAACTTCCCATTGTTGTTGATTAAGATCTAGCACAATTTTAAGACATCAACAATTTCTAGCATGCCCAATGGGCCCAGTCTTGAAGTTTCTTTCAAGACTGCATGAACCAAAGAGCCACAAAGAGTCAGAGCTATGGACCATTCACCAGATCACAAACTGCTACAAATCTAGGTATTCTTTTGCTGCCTCTGGTAATTAGTCCAAGAAGAAGGGTTAACTAGTTTGTACCAGTACCAAATATGGGAGCCAATGTCCCCCCAAGAAATTATGCAAGATGGAACGCTGGTAGCCCCTTACTCCTCTCAACACCTCCAGCTGTTTGGGACCCTATTCCAATAAATGCTCTAAAGGCTCTACCCAAATTCAATGGGCAAGAGTCAAAAACACCCACAAATCATCTTCAAGATGTATCAGATGTCTGTGCCATACATGGTGTCACAAAGCAAAATGTGGCCCTAAGGTTGTTAGCAGCCTCATTCAAAGGAAAGGCCTTAGAATGGTATCGGTCCTTGACCCCAAATACCATTTCCACATGGGACCAGCTTGGAGATCTGTTCTTTGAAAGATTTGCAAAAAAGGTGACAAGTCTTCTTTACTACAATAGTTGATCACCATTTAGAGGGGACCACAAGAGGACATGATTGACTTCAACACCAGATTCCAAAAAAACTAGGATAGAATCCCTGTCGCAGCTAAACCACCACCTAGTATGGCCATAGTATTCTATCTCAAAGCTTTAAATTTAGATATATCTGTCATGATCTAGTCACTGGGAGGACACACTTTGCCAATAGCTTATGACCTTGCGGTCAGAGCTAAGAACCATTTAATCGATGCCAAAAAGTTACCTCTAAGGCCTCCCATGCCCATTTTCCCAGAAATCTCCTTGCCTTTACCTCAAGAAATACCTAAAACTACAGCTCTACCTATGTCCATGTATCAATACCCTCAGCCTTCTGGGAAAGGACCTGTCCCTGCTCCATCATCTGAGATGGATGATATCAAAAATCTCCTGAGATCATTTTCCAATGAGTTGATTAATATGAAGAGGCAGAAAAATACTTTCCCAAAGCCTCCTTATCAAGGCTATCAAGGAAACAGGTTCTCATCTCAACCAAACCAATATCAAGGCCCTCCAAGGCAAACCAACCATCAACTAGCAAATCAATTAGTTACAGTTCCCACACCCTCACAGACCCTTCCTCCCAACTCAAACAGGGAGATGGTTTTGGGCCAAAATAATTATGTGGATGATACTAATGCTTGGTGTTTCCCTTGCAATGATGCCCACACACCTAGAGATTGTCCTAGAGGCAATCTACAACAAAGAGTAGCTGAGTAGAGAAGAATGGATGGTCAGTTTACCAGTACCAGTAGCAATCAAGCCTACCAATCTCTCGGTATGTAGAATTTTGTGCTAGTGGCTAAGATGCAAGGAATGTCCTTGCAATAGGAGGAAGAAATAGCCCCAGAACACACTTTGTTCTCATGGGTTGAGGATGAAGAAACAATATTCTTGAATGAAGCATCTACCTCCATGAGATTAGTAGTGCAGTCTGATTACTATACTAGATCAAAGAGGAGAATGGTAGAGTAGCTCAAAATTGCAAATGGTCGAGACAAGAATAATCCTCCATCTCAGGGGCAAGGGAACATTGCTGTCAAATAGGAAGTGTCTCGACCGGTGCAAGATCAAGGGATTCCTACCCAGATTTAAGAAAGAATAAGGTATCCCTATTACCAAAAAACTCAGTCTTTAGCACCTATCAATATTGTGGGCCAATTAAAGAAAAATCTGGCACAAGTATCTATATGGGATATCTTGGCTATCCCCTGACCAAAAGACATTAATGCAAGAAGCCCGACAATGGCCAACAATACCCAAAGGTACCGCATCTAAGGAAGGACCTGCAGGAAAGGGAAATCTCAAAGATACAATTCCTCCAACGACAATAGCCTTCATGAACAATGTAGTACAAGTAAGTAAATCCAAGCCAGAGCCTTTCTATTTGACTCTGATAGTTGAAAAGAAACTCTTGCATAATGCATTGATAGATTTAGGAGCTAATACCACTATGATGCCCAAGCAAATAGTTGATGCTTTAGAAATAGAATATGAACCCCTTGCAAAGGGAGTTATGCAGTTAGACAGTAAAACAATGCAAACCATAGGGAGAATCAAACAACTCCCCTTGCAGTTATACACTTGTCCCAATATAATTGTTAACCAAGATATAGTTGTCATAGATATCCCTCCCATAGTTGGTTTATGTTTATCTAGAGACTTTACTACAAAAATAGGAGGGTATATGTCTCTTGACTGGTCTCACCTCATTCTGAGAACCAGATAGGGTTCAAAGATGAAAATTCTATCCGAACCACTGTCCAAAGACCATATCACCAATGGACCAACAACAAAATTAGGAGCAGATCATGCCATGTTGAATAAAGAAGAAAGAAATTTTTTTGAGGGGCTAGGAGACTGGACTGAACATGATCAAAAAGAAGAAAACAACCAGTTGTTGGCTATGATGCATAGCGACCCGTATGGGAACTATGACTCTACTGGTTTGGGCACGTATGTCATTTTTGATGAAGATCAGGTGATCCCAAATGTTATAAGAGAAGAGACACCTATTGCTCAAGAATTAGAGCTCTAGACTTTGAATTTTGATGGGGCCAGAAGTAAACATGGTGTTGGAGCAGGGATTTGTCTTACTGCTCCAAATGGTGATAGAATTTTAAGAGCTATCTAATTCCAATTTACTTGCACTAATAATGATGCAAAATATGAATCTTTAGTACATGGGCTCTTGTTAGCCCAAAAAAAGGGAATAAAGAACCTAAGAGTAAAAGGAGATTCAGAGTTAGTGGTGAAGTAAATACGGGAAAAGGCAGCGGCCAAGAATGTGAGAATGAGATCATACAGGCATAGGATTTGGGATTTGATAGAAAATTTTGATGCCTTCAATATTGAAATAATTCCCTGAAGTCAAAACACTGAGGCTGATAAGATGGTTCAAATTGGCTCATAGTTTAACCCAGCAACTGGCCTATTGGTTAACAATGAGTCAGTAAAAGTTATAGTGAGGCCAACCATCTCAGACAATGATAAGAATTGGCAAGTATTTGAAAATGATGCCCAGATAGTCTCTTTATTGCAATAATCAGATGAGTTTGTAGATCAATTGTAGACTAAAATTGAAGAGGCATATGGTGATCAGATTATTCAATTAAGGACCAATAAGCTCCCCAAAGGATTGATCACCTTAGAAAATTTGTTCGACCCAGAAGATGTAAGCCTAGGAAAGAAAAGGTTCCAAGTAGATAAGGTAGACTATGCTGAAGTGGAGGTGAGCGATGGGAAAAGACTAAAGGATAGAAATTCCACAACTCTAGAAGAAAAGGAAAGATTGATCGAGTTATGCCAAAATTATGATAGAGTCATAGCTTAGAGCTATGAAGACCTTCACGGATACAATAGAGACATTATCCAGCATACCATAGAATTGATTGAGGGATCCAAACCCATTAGACAGAAATAGAGACCATTAAATCCAAGGATAGAGCCACTAATGGTAGATGAGTTGTAAAAACTTCTAGATTCTAAAATAATATTTCTAATCAAACACTCAACTTGGGTATCTAATCTAGTCCCAGTTAGGAAAAAGAATGGAGATGTGAGACTGTGTGTAGATTTCAGAGATCTAAATAGAGCATCTCCTAAAGACCACTATCCCTTGCCCTCCATGGAACAAATTTTGAAAACTATGGCTGGATCAGAGAGGTTTTCTTTACTTGATGGTTTCTCTGGGTATAATCAGATTTGGCTAACATAGGAGGACCAGTATAAGACGACTTTCACTACCAAATGGGGTATGTTTGCATACACAAAGATGCCATTCGGCTTATCAAATGTAGGAGCCACCTTTCAATGGGATATGGACATAGCCTTTGGTGAACTTATCAACAAGGTCATCCTGGTCTATTTGGATGACCTCACTATTTTCTCAAAAAATGTTGATGATCATTTGGAGTCTGTCTTCAAGAAGTGCCAAGATTTTAGGATATCTTTGAATCCCAAGAAATGTATTTTTGTTTTACCTCAGGGTAAACTATTGGGGCACATAGTATCCAAGGAAGGAGTTTCTATAGATCCTGAGAGGATCATAGCTATAATGGACTTACCCCTTCTAGCAAATAAAAAGGCAGTCCAATCCTTTTTAGGGAAAATCAATTTTGTCAGTAAATTCATATCTAATTTTGTAGGCTTGGTTAGACCAATGACACTCTTGCTAAAAAAGGGCCTGATCTTCAAGTGGACAATAGAAGGAAAGCAAACTTTTGAGGGGATCAAGAAGGCTATCTCGACAGCCCCAGTGCTTAAGAACCCAAATTTTTCCAAGCCCTTCATGTTGTATGTCTATGGAGGGGAATAAAGTATTGTTGTTGTCCTAACTCAAAAGAATGATAGTTTGGAAGGGGAGCACCCAATAGCCTTTTTCTTAAGAAATCTTAGAGATTATGAGACCAGGTACAATTTTGTGGAAAGATAAGCCTATGCCATGGTGAAAGCCCTCAAGAAATTTAGGCATCTGATATCAGGGAACAAAATTTTGATACTTGTAGATCACTCTACTTTCAGGGAATACATCATGGAAGGGGAAATTAATGAGAAAAGAGCCAATTGGATCACCAAGATCCTTGAATATGATGTAGAGGTTAGACCCACCAAGCTGGTCAGAGGCAGGGGACTGTGCCAATATATAACTCAAGAGCTTGAAAAGCTATTACTTGAGGGAGCAGATTCAGAAGAGGAGCCAGAAATGGTGCTAAAGTTACAAGAAATTGATCAAGAATCTTGGGTCACAGACAGGACTCAATTTATGAAAAATGGGGTTTATCTGAGAGAACTCCCTTGAAATAAGAGGAGGTATTACAGGATACAGGGAGTTCATTTTGTCTTAATTGAACAAGTCCTTTTCAAAAGAAATTCTAATGGAAAATTGTTAAGATGTGTAGAACAGGCTGAAGCCAAAAGGATACTACATGAAATGCATTATGGAACATCAGGAGGAAATTTTTCTACAAAGACCATAGCCATAAAGATAAGTGAGGCATGATATTTTTGGCCTACTTTGTTTGTAGATTGTTATCAACTAGTTAGAAAATGTCAATCCTGCCAGTATTATATGGGGATGCAGACGAATGCAACCATGCCCCTTACTCCAATAGTTGTGGATGAACCTTTTGCTTAGTGGGGTCTTGACTTCATTGGGATGATAAATCCAATGTCTAGCATGGGTCATAAATGGATACTAACTGCTATGAACTATTTCACCAGATGGACCGAGGTAGTCCCACTTAAGGAAGCAACAGAGAATGTGATCCTAGATTTTCTAGGAGGTATCACTACTCGCTTTGGGGCTCCTCGCACCATCATTTCAGATAATGCTAAAGTATTCTTAGGGTCTAAGGTATCAGAATTTGCCCTAAGACATGGAATATATCTGAAAACCTCATCTAACTATTACCCTAAAGGTAATTGTCTAGAAGAGTCAACCAACAAGAACCTAATAAGACTCATCATAAAGAGTGGCACAAAGTGCTTAATCTAGCACTATGGGCTGATAGGATCATGCCCAAGCAGGTGATCAAAATGTCTTCATATGAATTGGTGTATGGAAAGTTTGTCGTGATTCCCCTAAGTTTGGAAATCCCTACTCTTTAGCTGATTAAGCAAATCGAGATTGAAGAAAATGGCCCCATGCAGGTCAAACTCGTAGAACTTCTGGAAGTTCAAGAAAAGAGGGACATGGCTCATGATTCATTAATCAAGCACTAGGGAATGATCAAAAATTATTTTGAAAAAAGGAATTCAAATCCTAATTCTGAAGAGGGCTCAATTATTCTAAAATGGGATGTAAGGGCTGCCAAACTGGGTCAGCATACAAAATTTGAAGCATTATGGACTGGTCTGCATAGGATTCATGCATGCAAGCAAGAGAATTGTTTTGAGTTGGAGTCGATAGAATGGGAACTTGAAGAGGTTCCTATAAATGAAATCTATTTAAAACATTTCAATTGACTTAGGTCTCTCATGTATTATAGTTAAATAGTTTCCCCTTCTTGTTTTCTCATTGTTTTCCCTACTTCGCTTTTAATAGGTGATTTAAACATTTGTTGACAGCTCTTTGAAGTTGTAATTTTCATAATGTTGATCAACTGAGAGGTGGAGTTTCTTTTTAAGTAGGCTCAAAAGTCCTGAGGGTCACCAGTAACTGTAGAGTAATTTTTACTCTACGTTGCTTTCAAATTTTTAGTCGAGCACTGCAATTTTGTTTTTTTGAGTGAAGTCATAGAGTTTTGGAGCAGAGGATGGGTTCATTTTGCCTGAGTGTTGAAACGCAGTGGAAGCTACCAAGTGTCATCCTTAGAGCACAGTCCCTTTTTACCTCTCTTGCTCTTTTCATTTTGATTTTGGCCTAAGTATTGGATTCAAGTAGAAGCGGCCACGTGTCAGCCTCCAAGAGATGAAGATGTACATCTGGTGACTTTTGAGGACCTTGTTTTAGCCTTCTAGAGAATAGGGGAATGCACCACATGTCAACATCCACATATCATAAGAGGCATCCATGTTTTCTATTTTGACAAAAACTTCCAACAAGTTAAGCAATAGAGAGAGCAAAAAGTGCCAGGTGGTAGTTGAAGAGGCCCTGAATGACCTTTTGAAGAAGCGACAGAAGCCACCACATGTCGATTGCTAAGAGCCTTTGTTTCAATGCCTGGGTACATGCTTTCCATTCAATGCATAAAGGCATCATTCATTTTGCTAGGTATCGAAGTGTAGCGGAGGCTGCCAAGTGTCACCTTCTGGGTCCCTCTCTACTCCATCCCCAAAATAGTGGAAGGCACCACATACTCTGAGCAAGAGAAGTAGAAGATGCCACATATCTTCCCAGGAGCAATGGAGGTCACCACGTATCAACTTTTGAGAGACCACCTTTGAGCCTAATCACCAAATGAAGATTGTGGTGGGTCCTAGATGATATTTTAAAGAAAGCAAAAGCAGCCAGTTGTCATCCTCCGGTGCCTTCTAGGTGATCAAGAGGATTTTTGGAAAATTGACTAAGGGTCCTCTCCCATTAAAAATAGAACAGAGTGCTCGTCTACCTGTTACAGTGAAAATGGAGGGAAATTCAGTGAGAGTTAATTTGAGTAGATGGAGCAGTGCACCGAGTAGTTTTTTGGGGCTTGCAAGCATTGAAGATGGCATCTATTTGTCTCCTAATAGTGGAGGCAAAATAGTCAGTTGAACAGCCCAGTAGGTGATGAAATTTGAAATTTAGGTACGAAGATAGGAACTAGTCAGGAATCACCATGCCACAGTTAAGGGCAGCCGTTCTTCTCTAGCATGGATTTTCAAAGCATTTAATGCACCAAAGTTCAAATTATTATTATTTATTTATGTATTTGGGGATATAAAAGAAGAAGAATTGTAAAATCTAAAAAAAAAGGAGGGGGAATTCTCATAGTTTTAGACTATCTGAAGTTTGTGGCCAATAATATCATTTGCTCTTGTCTCAATTTTCTTGAGTTATAAAGTTTATGTAATCGTGCATGTTTCTGTGCCCCTTATGTGGCTGAATGAATTGAGGTAATTTGAGCTCCATGCCTTTGTTGATGTTATCTGTGTTGTTTGCAAAGTAGTCTATACTGTAGATTTTCTAGTGCGGTGATTGGAAATGTTATTTTCTTTTGTATCATTTTCTTGAATCTAAAGATTTACATGACTGTGCATGACTTCTATACCTCTTATGTGATTAGAAGATTCTATTAAGAAGATTGAACACTACTCGCCTTTGTTGACAATTCCTGTATCTCAGCAAAAGACTCCCCTGTTGTGAGCCTCTATTTCTATTATTCTAATCTTTTACATTGATCATGCACTTGTCTACTCTTAAATGTAATAGAATCACATAATAGTTTCACTGTGCTCAGGTTAGGATTATGATTACTCTCAAGTGCATTGCCATAGTTAGGTTTCAATTCCTACATTTTGTGTTTATATTTAGTCTCCTATCCCTTTTCCCCAACACCCAATACAAAAGAAGAGAGTAGCTTCTTTAAAATCTGGAGGTTGTTTTCAAGCCGCATTGTCCCACAGCTTGAAACTTCCCATTGTTGTTGATTAAGATCTAGAGCAATTTTAAGACATCAACAGTATGTATGTATGTATACATATATATATATATATATACACACACACACACACATATATATATATATACACATATATATACATATATATATATATACCTATATATATATATACATATATATATATATATGTATATATATATACATATATATATATATATATATATATATGTATATATATATAGGTATATATATATATATATATGTATATATATATATATGTATATATATATGTGTGTGTGTGTGTATATATATATATATATATATATATATCCCTTTTTTTGGGTTTTGCCATAACTTCTATTTTTATCTATATTCCTCAAAAAATTTCCACTATGTTCATCATCTCATTCTACTCCTTTGTTCCTCTTTGACCAATTTTATAGTTTTCCCATTTTCACTCATAAAATTTCTCTCACCTTCATCAATCATACTCCCACTATGCAAAAAATTTATTAAAATCCCCTTTACCCCTTATATTTTCACCCAAATTTAAGACTTTCCTTACTTAATATGTCTTAACTTTAGTTTTCCTATCCATTTCAAAAAAAAAATCTATTATTTGGATCATGGTAGTAACCCAAATAGAATCAAAAAAATAGGGAGGATGAAATTACCGCCCTCAAGACCCACATAAAAGATCTTGATGAAAAAATTATTTACCTCGGTCTTCAACACACCACCATGAACAATAGACAACATCTAGAGTCTTCTTCAGACACTAGGTTTTCTTCTTCTAGCAATTATCATGGGTCAAAGATTAAGGTTCCTGAATTCAATGGTACAAATCCAACTAGATGGATCTATCAGGCAGAAAAATATTTTAGTCTACATAATACTTTTGATGTTAATAAGGTTTCACTTACATCCTTTCACTTGGAACTTAAATATTTTCAATCATATTTTTGGTATACCAAGGCTTATGATCAACCCATATGGACCAATTTTTTCACCCTCATTTTGCAAAGGTTTGGCCCTATTGCTTTTGATGACTTCACTAGAGCACTCACTAAACTTTGCCAAATAAGAATAGTGAGAGAATATCTAATAGAATTTGAAAAATTGGTCAATCACATAGAGAGATTATCTGATGAATTCTTTAGGAGCGTTTTTGTTAGTGTATTGAAGGATACAATTCGATTTGAGGTCAAAATATTCCATCCCAACATGATGATGGAAGCCTTAGGGTTGGCTAAGTTGGCAGAGGATAAGATCACATCTCAACAATGATTCAAATATAATTTTTCTCCATTCAAAAATATAGCTCCATAATGATCTCACACAACACCAACCCCCAGAACCACTCCTATCAAGCATTTGACTGAAGTAGAGATGCAAGCATATAGAAAAAAAGGACTATGTTATAACTATGATGATAAATTCACTCAAAGACATTGATGTGTCAATCAAAATCTCTACCTATTGGATGTGGACTCTCCACCCAAAACTAAATATCAGGAAGATGTTCAAGATACAATAGATGATCTAGAAGAAGCTCAGTTGATTTTGGAACTTGCTTCTCAAGAAGACCAACTAGAGATCTCTTTTAATGCCTTAGTAGAATTCACTACCCCATAAACCATGTAGGTCAAGGGTTACTTCAAGAAGCTCCCTCTCACAATAATCATTAATTCAGGTAGCATTCATAACTTCATTGACCCTTGGATCACCAAATAGGCTAATTGTTCTATTTATCCTTGCTCTAACTTTGAATTCATGATTACCAATAGGGGAACATTACCTTACAAAGGGAAGTGTCATAATGTGCATATCTCTATTAAATATTATAACTTACACTCCAACATGTTTGCCTTGCCCTTAGGTAGATGTGATGTTATTTTGGGAGCCCAGTGGTTATGCACACTTGGACCCATCTTATGGGATTTAACTAAACTTTGGATGAAGTTATTATATAATGGGAAAAAAACACCCACTGAAAGGCTTACAACATATCTCAGCATCATAAGTTCACATCACATGGAAAAGCTTCTTAAGAAGAATTCATATGGTGTCATTGTCTATCTCCATTCCATTCAAATGCAACAATCAATAGTCTCTACTACTCCTTATAATCTATAAACCATTCTACAGAGGTATGCACATGTCTTTGATAAACTAGTGGGATTGTGACCTTCACAACTAAAGGAAAATTGTATTAAACTCCTTCTTGAAAGTGTTCCTCCCAACATCAAGACTTATCTCTACCCATTTCATCAAAAGATCAAGATTGAGATGCTCATTCAAGAGTTACTAAAACAAGGAATTATTTGCCCCAGTACTAGCCCATATTCTTCCCTAGTTCTCCTTGTCTAGAAAAAGATGGTTCATGATGTCTCTACATTGATTTTGATGCACTTAATCACCTCACAATCAATGATAAGTTCTTGATCCCTATTATTGATGAGCTTCATGGCACTCATTTTTTCTCCAAGTTGGATCTCCACCTTGAATATCACCATATCCAACTTCATGAGGATGATATCCCTAACACAAATTTTTTCATGCATAATGGCCACTATGAGTTTTTGGTCATGCCCTTTGGCCTCACTAATACTCCTTCAAAATTATAGACATTGATGAATAGAATATTCTATCCTTACCTACATAAATTCATTCTAGTCTTCTTTGATAATAAACTCATCTATAGTAAAATAGGTATGAACATCTCCAACATTTGGATCTCACACTAAAACTTCTCTTTGGCCATCATCTTTATGAAAAATAGTCCAAATGTACTTTTGGATAAAACAAAGTGGAGTATATTAGGCATATTGTTTCAGCCCAAGGGGTTTGAGTGGATCCTAAAAAAATAGCTACCATGACAAATTGGCCACATCCTTAGACACTCAAGAGCCTCCATGATATTTTGGAGCTAACTAGATACTATCACAAGTTTTTCAAATATTACAAGAAGATTGCAGCTCCACTGACAACTATGTTGAAAAAATATTCTCTTACTTGGACATAAGTTGCTGAGTATGTATTTGAAGAATTGAAACAAGCTATATGTACTACACCTATTTTAGATATGATAGATTTTTCTAAGACCTTCACTATCAAGAGTGATGCTTACAACAATGGACTTGGTGTTATTCTCCTCCAAGAAAGATGCCCCATTTCATTCACAAACAAATCCATTTCTAGCAATAATTTAGTTCTCTCTACTTATGAGAAGGAAATGATGACCATTTTACATGAAATATAGAAGTGGTGGCCATACCTACTAGGAAATCATTTTTGTATCAAAACTAATCACCAGAGTCTAAAATATTTCCTAGAGGAATTTTTTTATTTCCCCATCACAATAAAAATGGGTCATCAAACTCATGGTTTATGACTATGAGATAACTTATAAGAAAGGTAAGGACAATATTTTGGTTGATACTCTGTCTTGTTCATTTATGGATCAAGCTTCCATTTTAACTATTTCCATGCTTATTCTAAAGTTTTTAGACACTATATAATAAGGGTATGTTAATGACTCCTCATTATCTCAAATAGTTCAATATTTGGTCACTAACCCCTTGATTATACCACATTATTCCTAGGATGGTGATTCTCTATGATTCAAGGGTCATTTAGTGCTTCCCCAGAGCATAGATATTCAGTAAGATGTATTCTATGAACTCCATACTTCTCCATTTGTAGGGAACTCAAGGTTTCTCAAAACTTATGAGCAGGCATGATGCAACTTCTTTTGAAAGGGAAGGAAAAAGGAAATTCAATAGATGGTGGCTAAATGTGATACCTTCCAACATAAAAAGGGTGAAACAACACTCATTCTTGGGTTACTCACACCTTTACCCATTCCTACTAGGATTTGGATAAATATTTATATGGATTTCATTGAGGGACTCCCTAAATCTAGAGGGAAAATGGCGATCTTCATTATGGTTGATTGCCTCTCCAAATATAGTCATTTTTGTGCCCTCGGCCATCCCTATACCACCTTTATAGTTGCATAAATTTTCCTAGACCAGATTTTCCATCTTCATGGCATTCCTTCATCCATTGTCTTAGACATGATGCAACCTTCACTAGCCGTTTTTGGATAGAACTATTTTGACGCACTGGGACCCAACTAAAGATGATTTCTGGGTATCATCCACAAATAAATTGCCAAACTAAAATTATCAGCAAATGCTTGGAAACTTTCCTTCATTACTTCACCTCAGAACAACAACATCAGTGGGTAAAGGAGCTACCTCTCATTGAATGGTGGTACAATACCTCCTACCACACTTCAATAAAAATGACTCCATATAAAGTAGTCTATGGTCAAGAACCACTAGTGTTCCTTTAATACACCCCTAATAGTTCATTAGTTCAAGTGGTTGACATGATTATTCAAAATCAAGATTAGATCCTCAGTACCCTATGAGAAAATCTTCATATGGCACAAAATAGAATGAAAAAATAGGTAGATCAACGCCATTCTAAGCATACTTCTCAAGTAGGTGATATGGTTTTTCTTCACCTATAGCCCCATAAGCAATCCTCCCTAAAACTTAGAAGACACCATAATCTAGATCCCAAGTTCTATGGGAACTATAAGGTTCTTTAGAAGATTAGGCCAGTTATTTATAAGTTGGAGCTCCCACCTTCTTCCCAAGTTCACCCAGTATTTCATGTCTCTTTTCTGAATAAAGTTATTGGCATAAACATAAGAGTGTAGACTATTTTACCAAAACTTGATAATTAAGGATCCATTCTTCTTGAGCTAGAAGAAACCCTAGATAGGTGCACACACTAACTCCACTCCCACTCTATCACTGAGGTTTAAATTTAGTGGCACATAATGTAACCAAATGATACAACATTGGAACAACTATTTTAGATTCAACACAATTTCCCACATTTGAAGCTTTAAGGACAAAGATTTTTCTAAGAGTAAGGGGATGTTATGAACCCATGATATCTATTCTCTTTACTTTATTAGTTTAGTAGTTTCTATGGATGTATATGCTTTGTAAGTCATCCCGTGAGCATTTTATTTTATCCCACATTCATGGGAAGTAGTAGTTGCTTAGATTAGAATTCATATATAAGTAAGTTTTGAGGCCAATGAAGGCATCTATGAATTTGTTTCATTGAGCTTGCTCAAAGGAGGTTCTCCACTTGAAGTGGTCTGTAATTAATATAATCATTTCAGTGCTTCAGCTAATTTTATAAAGCTATTATTTTTTGCATTTTTATCAATTTGTTGTAGGAGGATCCTCTCAACTTACTTTAAACATTACTCAAAACCTAACCCTAGATGATACTAGGTTTTTTATCCTTATTTTTCCTTTTTTTTTAGTTATTTTAAGATTTTTAAATTTCATACATTCTATTTTAGTAACCCTATTTCACTTTGTTTACTATATTCCATTTAAAAAATCTATCTCTCTTCCATTAAGAAGAAGTGCTAGGTTAGGTGGCAATTTTATTAAGCGTCTTTAGATTCATTTTATTTGAGCTTATCCCATGGATAATAGATCATTTTTTAATCCAATCATTAATCTTTCACACCCTAATTATGTGGATTTTAATGATAATGAATCCAAATATGAGAAATAAAATCAAGATTAAGATAATACAAAAGGTGGAAATCAGGACACTCTCCCTTCACTTAACAATGAAAACATAATTGTCAATAAGGATGAGATTATATAAATATTTAGAGATAGATGTAGAGAATAACCCCTTAATAATGCACAAATTTTACAAGACATTATGGAAATAAATAATAAATCAAACAATGGTCAATCTTCTACTTCCCTATATAATAACATTGTTACACCTACATTAGGGTCAACTCAACTAGAAAAATGACCAATTGTAACTCAACAAACTTTGGTGATGTTAGGTTGTGGAGCTAAAAGCTTCACTGATGCAGACATGGAGGAGGTTGCAGAAGAGTTGCAGAGTGTCACAGACACCGGCGTTGGTCTGGCCAATCGACGTTGGTAGGATTAGACAAGAAGGCAACCGACGTCGGTCAGAGATTGGCTGGCGTCGGTGACCCCTAGGTGGACAGGGACCGACATCGGTCACCTATGTAGTTTGACTGTGAGTATATTACGGGCAGTCAGTTGACGAACCAAGTGTTTGCATGATGAGAGCTATTTTTACACTGAGAGCTGCAGATCTAATTATTGTAATTAGATATCTAATTATTGTTTGGATGAGATCTATATAATAGACTCATGGTTGTATTGGAAACTTGTGCTAGGGAGTAAGAGAGCAAATAGCTCCTTCAGAGAGAGGTAGAGCAATGGTAGGTTCCTCCTAGTGCCACAATACCAGGTGTGGGTGCTAGATTGGAGAATCAGCAGGGTTCTTCATGTATATATGATCTTGGTCATCAGGTGAGCATGGCCTTTATAGGAGAGATGCATGGTAAGTAAGATCGTTGATATGCAGGTGTGTGTGTGTGTGCAAGGTCAAGGTTCACAAGTATGTAGAACCAGGTTGATTTGCAGGTGTGCAAGATCAGATAGGACAACAACACAACAGGGAGCAGAATCAGGCAGGATCTACTTAGAGTACAAGTGTGTACTCGGATAAAGAAAAGAGGAAGGTAAGGGAGTTCCTTCCATAAGTAAGGTCTATTGAGGTGCAGGTTGTTGCAGGTTCAAGGGAGATCTACTTGAAATATAGTTGTGTACTTGTGGAGTGCGTGGAGCACTTGTTGTGTGCGTGGAGCATAGGTATAAGGTGAACACCAACTCAGTGTTTGAGTTGGGTGTTGGGACCTAGGAGAGAGCTTTGAGGAGAGAAGTACTATTCACTTGAGGTGTGGGAAGCCTCTGAAGAGGTGGTGGAGAAGAAGTGGCATCTTCTTTATTGTATTCTTTTCTTCAAGAGTTTTAATACAAGTTGTGTATTGTCTCTCACATCATGTGTTATTTCTGAGTTCTAGTTACTTGTGTATTCTGGTTAATTTTTGCATATTAAGTTTCTTGGTTTAGTAATCAATTGTGTGCTTCTGGTTATTTATCCCAACACATGGTATCAGAGCTAAGGTTACAGGGAGCAGGTTTTGTGTTTGGTTATAGGTCACTCTCAGGGGTTTCTGATCGAGTGGGAGTAGAGCAATGGCAGATCAAAGTAAGATAAGAATGGAGGAGTTGAAAAGCATAGATGGTCACCAATGGTCATATGGAAAGAAAGAGTAGGTAAAAGAATATTGTTGGTTGGTAGTAGATCAGCATGAAGGAACTGAAGAAGTAGATGTTGCAGGTTATGTGGCACAGGATGCTCTGGGAGGTTTATTGGATAAAGTTGAATCTTGGATAAAAGATTCGGTTGCCTCTTTCCATGCAGCCCCAAGGAGAGGAGCTGGTGAGCCTTGCCAAAGAATTGGCAAAGGGGAAGTGAAGCTGAAATCACAGGCGGCCAACACATGGGTGTTGAAGGAGGTCATGCAGGTCCTAGGTTTGAAGATATGGCTAATTTCTTCAAAAAGGTTAGGTGATGAGAGATGTACGAGAGCTCTCACAGCGGTTGCACTTGAATTAGCTGGTGGTAAGAAAATAGGTACTCTTTATCTACTTGTTTATATTACTGATTCTTCTTTTGTTGCAGAGACATGGCTTTGTAGGCTTGGTCACATGAGTAGGAAGGAGATGCATGTTCTTAAGTGGAAGACAAATATATTTGACAGGCTTAAGAACTGGAAAGCCTTGGTGTACTTGGAGGAGATGGCGGACAGAGACCAGTGGATGGGCCTGGATACTTCTGAGCAGGGCAGTTTGGACATGGGGATTGATTCAAAGGAGCTCGCGGGTAAAAAAGTCATCACTCACAGGAAACACAGGTATCAGTGTCGGCAGGAAAACCGATGTCAGCAGTATGTAAGACCGATGTCGGTCATAAGGACCGACATCGGCAGAAGGAGACACTGACGTCGACAGGGTCGGTAGTCAAGATAGGTGCAGGAACCAACGTCGGTCAGATGCAGATTGTGGGGTGGCCGAGGTCGGTCACTGTAACAGATTTTGGGTGGACAACGAGTTGTCAAGGAGTCTCAAACACCCATATGGAGGACTGAAGATGTAAGTAAGCCTCAAATTCGTTGTTCCTCTTCTTTATACTTGTTGTTGGTTGTAGAGCAGGAAGGATCCAAAAAATAATGGGAGCATGGCATGGAGATATTGCAGAACCAAGCAGAGATTTGGTAGGGTTGCCAGTGGGAAGAAAGCACAGAGATGAATGGATACCTTAGTTGAAGAATAGAGAGAATGGACATGTGAGATGGAAGACCAAGGCATACGGTCTTAAGGAGCTGCAGGACAGTGGTATAGGTTTTGACAGGTGGAGGATGAAGCATGGCTTTAGTCAATGTCAGGTAACTACTGTGGTTTGCCTTACCAGGTGGATGATGAGTCATGACATCATTCTGTTGCTGTATGTGGATGGTATGTTTGCTAGCAGGATTGTACATATAGGGTTTTGCTGAGCTAAGGGTAAGATTAGTTCAGTGTTTTGCTATGAAGAATTTGGAGCAGTGAAATTCTTTGGCATGGGAGACATGGAGATCACAGGTTGATTTTGTTTCTAGTGGGAGCTAATGTGAATCAAGTGTTGGCAAGGTTCATTATGCAGGATGTAGAATCGGAGCACACTAAGGGCTGGACAGTTAAGTGTCCAAAATCACATGAGGTCTAGTATAGACCTAAGTATTCCCATGCAGTGGGAGCTGTCAGAGAGTTAGGAGCCAATTCATGGAAGTGGGTTCTCAGGTATTTGAGAGGGACCAGCAACAGGTATACATGCAGGGTCAGGACTTCACTACATGGGTTTGTAGGTGCAGATGCGGCAAAGTACTTAGATGACAGGAGGTACACCACAGTGTGTATGGTGGGTTGTCTTTAAGATTAAGCTTGAAGAGGGATACAAACTAGGAAATAGATTAGACGGGGTATAGGTACAGGTACAGTGCAGTTGTTTATCTCCAAGTGGGAGATTATTAGGTTGTGGAGCTAAAAGCTTCACTGATGCAGACATGGAGGAGGTTGCAGAAGAGTTGCGGAGTGTCACAGACACTGGCGTTGGTCTAGCCAACCGACATTGGCAGGATTAGACAAGAAGGAAACCGATGTCAGTCAGAGATCGGTCGGCGTCGGTGACCCCCAAGCAGATAGGGACCGACGTCAGTTGCCCATGTGGTTCGAATATGAGTATATTATGGGCAGTCAGTTGATGAACCAAGTGTTTGCATGATGAGAGCTATTTTTAGACTGAGAGCTGTGGATCTAATTATTGTAATTAGATGTCTAATTATTGTTTGGATGAGATCTATATAATAGACTCATAGTTGTATTGGAAACTTGTGCTAGGGAGTAAGAGAGCAAACAACTCCTTCAGAGAGAGGTAGAGCAATGGTGCATTCCTCCTAGTGCCACAGTACCAGGTGTGGGTGCTGGATTGGAGAATCAACAAGGTTATTCATGTATGTATGATCTTGGTCATCAGGTGAGCATGGCCTTTATAGGAGATCTGCATGGTAAGTAATTTCATTGATATGTAGGTGTGTGTGTGTGTGCAAGGTCAAGGTTCACAGGTGTGCAGAACTAGGTTGATTTGTAGGTGTGCAAGATCAAATAGGATAGCAACACAATAGGGAGCAGAATCAGGCAAGATCTACTTGGAGTACAGGTGTGTACTCGGATAGAGAAAAGAGGAAGGCAAGGGAGTTCCTTCCATAAGTAAGGTCTATTGAGGTGTAGGTTGTTACAAGTTCAGGGGAGATCTACTTGAAGTATGGTTGTGTACTTGTGGAGTGCGTGGAGCACTTGTGGTGTGCATGGAGCATGGGTATAAGGTGAACACCAACTCAGTGTTTGAGTTGGGTGTTGGGACCTAGGAGAGAGCTTTGAGGAGAGAAGTACTATTCACTTGAGATGTGGGAAGCCTCTAAAGAGGTGGTGGAGAAGAAGTGGCATCTTCTTTATTGTATTCTTTTCTTCAAGAGTTTTAATACAAGTTGTGTATTGTCTCTCACATCATGTGTTATTTCTGAGTTCTAGTTACTTGTGTATTCTGGTTAATTTCCGCATATTAAGTTGCTTGGTTTAGTAATCAATTGTGTGCTTCCAGTTATTTATCCCAACAGGTGATATATACATCTATTATGGATAGTTCTTCCACTCCAGATGTACAATCCCTTAGTAAGAGGTTCATAATCTACAAGATAAGGTGTTACATCTTAAGTAGGGATTCATTAGGCCATCACATGCCTTGGATTATCATGTTCTTCTACATACACCTTTGGGACATCACAAACTGGCAACTCCTTTGCCATTCTAGTTCAAGGCACATAATCTTATATTGTATGATGGTAAGGATGACCCAAAGAAACATCTCTAAGCTTTTCACACAACATGTTTTGACTATGTCCAATAATTGGCTCCTCACTAGGTTGTTACCATGTAGTCTAAAGGATTATGCCTTATAGTGGGTATATGATCTATTGAATCAGTATATATCCACATTCAACCCATTTCAGATATTCTTTTATCACACTTATTAATAAACATAAGTGATAAGATCTCATATGCTCAAGTTGCACAATTAAATAAAAAATCAAATGAACCTGTTACAAAATATGCCTTATTATATAAGACTATATTGGCCAAATTGACTATCCCCATGGAAGATAAAGAGCTCTAAGATATATTAAAATAAAGGATTATACTAGTATTAAATGAAGCTATCTTGTTTAACAATTTTCCAACCTTCACAGATTTATGCCACATGGTGAAAGAAAGAGAAATCAAGCTTCTCTCTATGGGAAAAATAAAATATACATATGGATTAGAATCAAATACTATGATTTATATTAATCCTATATATAAGTTAAGGGCCCCTTAAAACAAGAGTGATCCAAAGTCCATAGTTAACACAACTTTAGAACCATCTCCTCACCTAGTTTTATTAGCTTCTCCACATAGAGTTTTCACTAACCTTCCATAATCACTACCACATGTTTTACAATAGATCTTGGAATGCAATGTCAAATCTCTCCCTCCTATCAAATAGTTTAATATGACATAGATTATTTTGAAATAGATATGATTCCAATGCATTATACAAATATCATAGGGCACTAGGCCATACAAAAAATAGATGTATTAGCTTGAAACATAAGATATAATATTTTATAAAGGCTAACCTTATTGATGTGGGAACACCCACAAAAGCACCCAAAGTTCAAAAAATGGAAGTCATTGAAAATATTCTTAGATCCATTTTTGAATCATATAACAAATGAGTTAGGGGACACTTCAGGTTTTCCCTACACATATCAGGCACATCCACCACTAGCATCACATCACACTACTACAGAGGGGGCATACCAACTAATAATATCATTGGTGTATAAAAACTATAGTTCTAGATAGAACACTAATTACTTTATTAGAATAGGAGATTGTTGATGATGATTTAGATTTATATGCACTCATTGTATGAGCCTACATAGATCATCGTTTTATCTAGAGTGTTATGGTTGACAATGGGTCAAGTATTGGCATGTGAACTACCACACTTATACATAATTTGGGGTATTTATAGTATGATTTATCTCCTAAAAAAAAATTTATCAGTGGTTTCATTAGCTATGTTTAGATCTCCATCAGGGAGATTATACTTCCACTAGAGGTGGGACCAACACTTTTGGCCACTACATTATTAGTAGTACCTATTATAGGTGTATTTATCATGTTATTGGATAGGCCATGGATATAGAAATTTTGAACCATATCATACACCAGGCATAAATTCATAAAATATATACATGTAAATTAGGTGGTCATAATTTAGAGTCTTCCATATGAGTATCCTCTACCTATACATAAGTAGTTACATCATAGTTACTAGTTATAACATAGTTACTACCTACAACACAATTACTACTTATATCCCCCAAAAAAATTCTTATCAGTGCACCATAGAATTTAGTGAAGCCATGAGTGCAAGTGAAGTCTAATCTTATAATGTTTCCACGTACACATACTCTTCCATAGATATCATTATTAGAGATACCCCTACATTAAAGATATGTTTTAGATTCTATAGGGCCTCCCTCCTTTAAATTTATTTTTAGATCAATATTGTTGAGTACTTGGGGTTATCAACACAAGGCACTTGTGCCACCTACAATATCTTCTACTAGATGGGTCCCTAAGACCCATATATTTCATAGGACACCATAGTCAATGTTATAGATTCCTATCACCACTCCATAAATTGAGTAAAATAAGTTATGAGACCATCTTTTCCCTTTCATACAACATTCATAATCATCGTTCCTTTATTTAACATAAGCCACATTGATAATGAGTCTCCCATGAGACTCATCAATTAGTATTATCCCTCCCTTATTGTACATACATTCCTTCTCTCTTTATCGTTGTATATAGTTTCATTTTCATGTTTAGCTTATATAATATTTCAAAAACCATAAAAACATTCAAATATTTACTTGAACAACATAAAATCATCAATTGTATTCATTTCCAGGTTTACATTTCTTATATTTTCTAGACACTACATATGTTAACTATCTTAATATAATTAATTTTATCATATATAGATGTTTCACTTATTCTTATCGAGTGTTTGCATATTTTTATAAGACTCTGGTCCATTACACTAATCTATATTTGTTATCATCTACCCATTAGGAGCATATAGATTGATACATGGGTTATTCATTTGACACATTTTACCATTTGGGGGCACCCTATAAACAAATTGGATTACCATATTACATCTTTTCATACTCTACATCACATATTTAACATTGTTATATCTTGATATTGATCATGTTACACTTACTCATTTTCTTGTTTGCTATTACTACTTTAGACTCAGCATATGTACATCTTATCTCTTACAAAGATTTGTACTACATGTTCATGCATACTTTCATTTATAGCTTACCTAGTTTAGACTTGATTTTATCACTATGATTCTTCCATTTGAGAGAATTTGTATATGCCATTTCTCTTTGGCTCTATGCCACTTATTTTCATAATATGTATGCTTAAGATGTGCATGTGTCCTTGTGTGTGCCTTCTTGATTATGTATGTGGATATTTGAACATGTACTTACATGTGGTTTTAAGATAACATGATTATTACTTACATATGTGGGAATTTGAATATGTCCTTGTATGTCTTATTTTATCAAATTTAATGACATGTGCCCATGTTCCTTGTATTATGTCCCCGTAGCCTACTTTGCATGTCTCATGTGTGTTGTATGTATGTTTTATTATATGCATCATGGCCATGACACTTGTCTCTTTCTTGTTACACACTCTAGTTTTAAATTCCATGAGGGGCCTCATGCATATTCCCCTCATACTTGGGTTTCATGATGGACATCATGCCCCATCCCCCTAGGTAGCTACTTAGTTTTTACTTAGATTTTCTATTAAATACATTATTAAATCTATCTTGACATCCTTGTGAATGCTAGACATGAAATACATCTCACATTACAAACTTATGCTCAAATTATCTTACATTATAATGTTATGTGTGTACATTATATTATATTATTTTATAGATATCATATATGCTTTGGCTATCACACATTATACAGAGCTTTTTATTTTGAGGATAGTTCTTGTACATGTTTAACAACTCCCATCAAAATAGGGTACAATCATAGGGGTTTTCCATAGAGATAAATCTCATATAATGCATTCACAGTACATATTTTAGCACATAGGATCATATTATAGAAATCAAACTCAAGTAAACATAGTGGGAAATAATGACACATAAATCAGTACAATTACACAAAAATTAAAGCAAAATGAAATTAGTACCTGAATTGGAACACTAGATCCACATGGAACTACTATTAAAGATATGGTGCTACTATCTAATGTCCTCAATTTTATAATAACCTAGATTGTCCAAAAAATTATAGTAGGTATAGTATAGGTTTGCACAAGTTTAGTCACAAATTTATCAGTTTTACTCATATTCATATCATTTTTGATCAAATTTATACAAGTTTGCTCAGATTGGGGGGATCATGCATGACATGATCATTCCCATGTTTAGTTTAGATACTAAAATATACACTATTAAAACTTAATCCATAATTCATATGCTTAGATATCATATTTGGGGGCATGTGCATGGTACATTATTTCCATATTCTCACTTATACACTAGTTAATCAGATGGAATGATAAATTCCATTTCATTCTCTACATTGTATACATATAACATCATATTATAGTTTAGATACTACTTTCATTCATTAATACATCTACAGTGGTTTGCATTCTCAAGTGGTTTAGAGCTACCTAATATACCCGAGTGGGCATACAGTTGACATTCCTAGTTAGACATTTTTAGTTGCATCATGAAATTTATTTTTCAAATGCATATACTAAACATGGGTGGGTAATTAATGATTCATATCCTACTTAAATTATTTATCCACCTACATGATAGGGTTGGACACACCATCAATCTAATCTAAGTTATTAATAGGTCATGATCCACCAAATAGGGGTGGGCAATGATGGATTCAAAATTGGATTAAGTTCTTGATCCACCCACACATGAGGATTTATAAATCTATTAGATTAGTCTAAGATATTCACCAATTGATCACTACACACACAAACATAGGTTATATCTAGGTTTATGTATTAGTTTGTGTACCCAATGAGGTGTATTTGTTCCTTTCTTTTCTCCCATTCCTTTACTCAGTTTTAATTTTTCACTCAATTTTATCTTTGATTTTGATAAATTAAATACTCATATATTCACATTTCAATTACAAGACTTGCTTTTTATGATGTTTCACATACTTAGACTTGACCTCATGAGCTTCACCTCTTAAGTAAGTCTAGTTATACTTCTTTTTCCTTTATCCTAATCATTTTGCTTTGTTACATATATAGAATAAAGTGGGAAAACTATAATCACCTAAAACTAGTATTTGAGTGATAATATTTCTACTCGATACTACCTATATATCTTATTATCACACTTATCTAACCTTTTTGTGATCCATAGGCATCCCTAGTCATCCCTAAAGTAGTCCCAAACCTTCATCCTTGCATCTTAACCCTTCGTGCCTAGTGTTTTTCCACTTGGACACTAGTGACATAATAAGTACAATAGCACCACATAGCACTAGTGTCCCTATAATGGAGCTAATTTCCTTTCCCTCCCTCTTTCATAAATAGATATATTTTCAAATCTAAAACCTCCTAGGTTTGGCCTCTACCACTTTAGCACCTGTATAAGCACCAAAATAGTATAAATAGATGACATTTATCCCTATAACCACTAGATGGAAATTAGATGAAAAATACATATGTGAACCCAAAATAATTTGTGCATAATTAAGGTTATCAATCCTTGTTATTCCTTACTTCTACATACTACCTTCTACATTAGTCCTATACTCAGATTACCCAAATTTACAATCTCAAGCACATTTGAATCACTCAAGTAAACTATCATACTAGATTCACTTGTGCTTGCACCAAAACTTAGGTGGGGAGAAGTACATTAGGATTGATGCATCTTTAAATTATGGGTATATAAGCAACTCTCATCATAGCAGGGTGTTGAGGATGTCTAGCCTACCCCACTAACAAACACACTTTTTAGCTTGTATCAATTGGATTCCTAAGTAACATGGAGGATTAGTATTTTATTAAAAATTTATTCAAAACATAAAATAAATAGGGTTTCAAAACTCATGCATATAGGAACAAACCTCACATATCTAGACATAGGTGCACCCATAAGCTTGGGACAAGCTTTCATAGAGGATAATACCACCAAACAAGGACACTAGTACCACATACCCAAAAATGGTGATACTTTCAAATTAGGGTACTAATATCTAGTAAGGGTTATAACACCATGATCATAAATGTGACACTTATACTAACCTCTATCTTAGTTTTTATCCTCTAGATCATCCACATCAGTCATTTTCTAGCTAAGTTATTAATTGCATTATTTATTATTATTTTTTGAAAGATAAAAGTTAGTCAATTCTATAAAAAATTAGTGGATGTATTTATTAAATATTATTAGTCTAATTTAATATAATTATCTATTTAACAAACATAGGATTAACATTCATTAAATCCTAGAAAGTTAAAACAATTTAAATAATCTCTAAAGAAAAGAGTTATCCACATCATGTTATAGAGAAATATGTAACCATTTAAAAGTATATGCTAACATGTAGAGAATATAATATCATATTATGAAAATATCATCAAATTATATATGAAAAATTTAGTTCAAAACATACAATTGTCATGTCAAGATAGATATAGTAAGACACATAGTAATAATCATCATATATATAAGTAGTGAATAGTAACCTATGCAGATGCATGGTATGGATGAAGGAACCTAAAGTAGGCACAGTGAGGGTTCTTAATTAAGACATGGATTAGACTACACAACCCTCATAATATATAGTGGAATATGTAATGAAACAACATAAACACTTTAAATTATTTATTATGTTTTAAAAGTAAGGAAATTCAATAGGAAAAATGATAAATAAGACACTAAAATCTCACAATGAGATGTATTAAAACATCAAATCCATAGACATTTGTTTTTTAACTCACAATATTCAAAAGTGTATCCTAAGTCCTATAAAAATGACTCAAAATTATTCTTTATTATCAATTCTTATGGACAACCTCAACCATCACAACATAGTGTCCCCTTTTTTAACTTTTCACAAGTTTAAGGGCATGTTTATATAGATGTGAGACCCATATACTTACATTAAGTACTCTACACCCATAAAAAAATTAAAAACACCTTATTACACCATAAATAATAAATGTATCTCATAATTCTAAGGCATAAACATGTTATAATATCACACATCACAACATACTAATCATGAAAATACCAAATAGACCCTTATCATCTTCTCATAAATAGTAAACAATGGCTCTTATCATAACATATCATAAGTATATGTGCCCAAACCAAATGCACACAAATAAATCATAAGACATTGCAACCAATAATTTTGCTAGAAACCCTTGGGTTGTTATCCTCATTTTTTCTTAAGAACATTACTAGATATTACCAAACATAATCTAAATGAATATAATATTAGAGCATGACTTGCACAATGAAGAACAAACTCTTCCAAGGAATCTCATCAACTATTTTTCTCATAGATAAAATAATCAACATTTATAGGGAACCAAATGAAGATAAACTTTTGAAATTTCTCCCCAAATCATTGTAATATTGTGCTTACATAAAATATTAACGCTAATTCTTGTGTAAAGATCCACAAGCTTATTTTTAAAAATAATATTTACAACTATATGTGCAAATAGGTGCAAGACATTAAAAACATATATGCACTCACATGCAACACAAAACTACACAAATAGACACACATGTACACAAAGGTGTAAAAAAACAAAATAAAGAAGCTTTTTACAACATAAAATGCTTAAAAATAAAATTTTAACAAACATGTATGGATAATAAGAGACTTATGTAAAAAGTCCTTGAACAAATTTCCTAGACTATCATATTTTCTTGTTGATGTAAGATTACATGTGAACCTAAATGCTCCTACATCATACACCATGGATAACAATATAAATATGAGCTTATACTCATGCAACTTATAATATCTTTGTGAATGTTTACTTTTTTTAATATTTTGATGCACTTGGTTTAATCATATATTATATTTATCAACCTTTCCATTTTATAATATATTCTATATATTGTTTTTTATGTGTATTTTTTATAACTTGTTTGTCAATCACCTATTGCACTTCACTACACTACTTTTCAAGAATTTGATATATCAAATATAGTTATATAGAATATAAATTTATGATTTCACTATAGAGTAAAAATTTTACTTTATGTTGCATTCCGATTTTCGATTGTGCACTGTAGATTTTTTTTTTGCATACCTTGGTCGTGACAACAAAATTTTGAAATAGAGCACGGGCTTGATTTATTTGATTCATTTTCCATCTAAGTGTTGAAGAGCACCAGAAGCTACCAAGTGGTGTCATCCAAACATGGGTTCTTTTTCCCTTTTTGTTTCTTTTGTTTCATTTTTGACCAAGTGTTCAATTCGAGCGGAAGCCACCAAGTGTCACTTTCTAAGATATGGAACCAGCCAAGTGGCATCATTTGAGGCACCTTTCATAACTTTCAAGAGGGCCACAGAATGTGCCACGTATCCAATAACAACTCAGTGAAATGCACCACATGTTGGTATCCACACTCCTTTTTGGCACACACATTTCATTTATTTTTCAGCAAAAGGTTTCGACAAGCTAAGTATCAAGATCAGGAAAAAATCACCAAGTAGCAATCGTGGAAGGCTCTGGACTACTTTTCCAAAAGAATGCAGAAGTCGCCATGTGTCAGCATCTGAGAGACAGTCGATTCAATGCCTTGGTTCAACATTTTTGGTTTAATACCTTGGTTAATGTGTAAATGGCATGTAGTGTTGAACCATTGAACCATTAAACTATTTTTTGGTTCAATCGATCGGTTCAACAGCTTGGTTCATTGGGGAGTTCAAAAGAGTGTCCCAAAAACCAAAGGGGTCAAACACCCTTTTAGAAGGCAGTAAGGCATTATTTCATTTTTGTTTAAGTGTCAAAGATAAGCAAAAGCTGCCAAGTGTCACTTTTCGAGCCCCTTTCTACCCCATTCTTGGTAGAAGCAGAAGCCACCACATACCCTTAACAAGAGCAGTGAAAGATGCCACATATCTTCCCAAAAGTTGTGAAAGCCTTCACGTGTCAACATCTGAGAGATCATCTTCGAGTTTCATTACTGAATAAAGATTGTGGTGGGTCCCAAGTTTTATTTTAAAGGTCTATAGAAGCTGCCAAGTGTCACCATCCGTAGGAGCCTAACATGTGTCCCGAATATTTCTACAAGCATAGCTAAAGAGCAAGTGGAGATTTCCATGTACATCCTTCCCCCTTTTAAAGGTTGCTTGAGTAAGGAATATGGTGAGTCTTATTTTGTTGAAATTGCTAAGTATCAAAGAAGTGGATTGTGACAGGTGTGAAAGGCAGAGCATTCCTAAGCAAGATATAGGAAAAGCAGAAAGCACCGCATGTCTTCAATAAAGATGTGAAAAGTGACAAGTGTCATTATCTAGTGTCTCCTAAGGAATAAGCAAATTTTTGGGAAATTGACTAAGTGTCCTCTTCCATTTCAACATAATAGAGGGTCATGTATAGACACTTCCAGCTCAGTTAGATTTCAATTTGGGCCACAAATTTGGGAACACGTGATCAATCTAGAGGGAAACTCAGCTGTTGTTATTTCCAGTAGATGGAACAGTTCATCAAGTAGTTTTTTTGGGGCTAACAAACATTGAAAGGTCATCTGTTTGTCCCTTGCAAGTTAAAGGCAGAATAGAATTGTGCAGGAAAGGTGGTGATGAAATGAGACATCTGAGGCTATAAAGAGGAGTGTAGGGATCACCAGTGGGAGGAGGATGATCAAAAAAGGATACTCAAAGAGAGAATTTTCTAACGAAACTATTATCAAGATTTTTTTAGACTTTCTAGAGTAGTGATTAGGAATATCATTTGCCTTTATTCTATTTTCTTGAGTTGTAAAGTTGATATAATTGTGCATGTTTTTGTGCCTTTTATGTGGCTAAAGAATTAAGAAGAAGACATAATTTTGTGCCTTTGTTGGTGTTTCTTGTATCATTGTGAAGATAGTCTAAAACTATGAGCCTCTGTTTCTATTGTTTCTGTCTATTACATTAATCATGCCATAGTCTGCTCCTTGATGTAATTGAATCTTACATATAGTTTCACTGTGCTTAGGATTAAGGATCAAAATTACACTCAGGTGCATCACCATAGTTAGATTTCATTTCTTGCATTTGCATTTCTATTTAAATTCCTATCCCTTTTCCCCCACACTTGAGATAATGAAGAGACCAACTTCTCTAAAATTTGGAGGTTGTTTTAAGACACAAGTCCCACATCTTGAAACTTCCCATTGTTGTTGATTAGAATCAAGCACAATTTTAAACAACAATAGTTTTTGACATGCCTGGTGGGACCAGTCTTAAAGTTTCTTTCAAGACTGTATGAACCAGAGAGCTATGAGGAGTCAGAGCTGTGGACCAGTCACCAAATCACAATCTGCTACAAATCTAGGTATTCTTTTGCCACCTTTGGTAACAAGTCCAAGAAGAAGAGCTAACCAATTTGCACCAATACCAAATATGGGAGCCCCTATACCCCCAAGAAATTATGCAAGCTAGAACACTGGTAGTCCCTTAATCCTCCCAACACCAACAACTATTTGGGATCATATCCCATTAAACGCCCTAAAAGCTTTGCCCAAATTTAGTGGGCAAGACTGTAAAAAACCTACAGAACATCTTCAAGATGTATCAGATGTTTGTGTTATACATGTTGTCACACAGCAAAATGTGGCCATAAGGTTATTAGCAGCTTCTTTTAAAGGGAAGGCTTTAGAATGGTATCGGTCTTTGAACAAAAATACCATATCTACATGGGATCAGCTTGGAGATCTATTTTTTGAAAGATTTGTCGAGAAGGGTGATAAGTCTTCCTTATTATAGCAGTTAATCACCATTCAAAGGGGAACACAAGAAGATATGACTGACTTCAATACTAGCTTTCAAAAAACTTGGGACAGAATCCCTGCTATAGCTAGACCACTACCAAGTATGGCCATAGTGTTTTATCTCAAGGCTTTGAATTTAGATATATATGTTATGATTCAGTCAATAGGAGGACACACTTTGCTAGAGTCTTATTAATATGCACTCAGACCTGAGAATCATTTAATAGATGATGTAAAGTTACCTCCAAGGCCTCCCATGCCCATGTTTCCAAAAATTTCCTTGCCATTACCTCAAGAAGTTCTTAAATCTATAAGCCCACCTATGTCTATAGACACTTACCCTCAACCATCTGCGAAAGAACCTACCTCTCCTCAGTCATCTGAGATGGATGATATTAAGAATATCCTAAGGACATTTTCTAATGAGCTGATCAATATAAAGAGGTAGTAGAATACTTTCCCTAAGCCTCCTTATCAAGGCTATCAAGGAAACATGTTTTTGTCCCAACCAAACCAATATCAAGGTCCTCCAAAACAAACTAACCATCAGCCAATGAATCAATTAGTTATAGTTCCCACACCCTCATAGACCATTCCTCCCAACTCAAATAGGGAGATGGTACCAGTGTAGAATAATTATGCGAATGATACTAATGCCTAGTGTTTCCCTTGCAATAATGCTCATACACCTAGAGATTGTCGTAGGGGTAATCTACAACAAAGGGTGGAAGAACAAAGAAGAATGGATGGTCAATTTACCAGTACCAGTGACAATCAAGCCTATTAGTCTCCTGGTATGCAGAATTTAGTCCTAGTGGCTCAGATGTAAGGAATGTCTTTACAACAAGAGGAAGAAATAACCCCAAAATATGCTTTGTTCTTGTGGGTTGAGGATGAAGAATCAATTTTCTTGAACAAAGCATTTACCTCCCCAAAACTAGTGGTGCAATCTAATTATTACACAAGATCAAAGAGGAGAATGGTGGAGCAGCCCGATTTTGTAAGTGGTCAAGTCATGAATAATCCTCCATCTCAAGGGAAAATAAATGCTACTATCAGACAAGAAGTGCCTCAGCCGGTGCAAGATCAAGGGATTCCTACTCAAGCTCAGGAAAAAAAAGATATTATTATGTTCAAAAAACTCAGTCTTTGGGACTGATAAATGTAGTGGATCAATTAAAGAAGACTCCAGCCCAAGTATCAATGTGGGATATATTGGCAATTCTTGAATAGAAAACACTGCTACAAAAAGCTCTGTAAAGCCAAGTAGTGCACAAAGGTACTGTTACCAAAGAAGGACCTATTGGAAAAGAAAAGCTCAAAGATATAGTTACTCCAAAGACAACAACCTTTGTGAATGATGCAACACAAGTAAATAAATCCAAACCAGAGCCTTTTTATTTGACTCTAATAGTTGGAAAGAAACTCTTGCATAATGCATTGATAGATTCAGGAGCTAGTACTACAGTGATGCCCAAGCAAATAGCTAATGATTTGAAAATAAAATATGAACCCCTTATAAAAGGAGTTATGCAGTTAGATGGCAAAACAATACAAACCATAGGGAAAATTAAACAACTCCCATTGTAGCTATATACTTGTCCCAATATAATTGTCAACCAAGATGTAGTTGTCATAGATATACCTCCTATTTTTGGTTTATGTCTATCCAGAGACTTTAAAATAAAAATAGGAGGATATATGTCTCTTGATTGGTCTCACCTCATCTTGAGAACCAGATACAGTTCAAAGATGAAAATTCTATCTGAACCACTGTCAAAAGACCATATCACCAATGAACCAACAACAAGATTAGAGGCAGATCATACTATGTTAAATAAGGAAGAAAGAATTTTTGTTGAAGAGCTAGGTGACTAGACTAAGCATGATCAAGAAGAAGAAAATAGCCAGTTGTTGGCTATGATGCATAGTGACCCATATGGGAACTATGACTCTACTGGTCTAGGCACATATGTCATTTTTGATGAGGACCAGGCAATCCCAAATGTTATAAGGGAAGAGGCACCAACTACTCAAGATTATGAGATCTAGACCTTGAATTTTGATGGGGCTAGAAGTAAACATGGTGCTAGAGCAAGAATTTGTCTTACTACTCCAAATGGTTATAAAATTTTAAGGGCTATCTGATTCCAATTTGCTTGCACTAATAATGATGTTGAGTATGAATATTTAGTACATGGGCTCCTATTAGCCAAGAAAAAGGGAATAAAAAACCTAGTAGTAAAAGGAGATTCAGAACTAGTGGTAAAGCAAATTAGAGAAAAGGTAGTAGCCAAAAATGTAAGGATGAGATCCTACAGACATAAGATTTGGGATTTGATAGAAGATTTTGAAGCTTTCAATATTGAGATAGTCCCTAGAAGTCAAAACTCTGAAGCTGATAGGATGGCCCAGATTGGCTCATAGTTTAATCTAGTAGCTGACTTATTGATTAACAATGAGTTAGTAAAAGTTATAGTGAGGCTGACCATTCTAGACAATGATGAGAATTGTCAAGTATTTGAAAATGATTCTCAAGTACTCTCATTCTTAAAACAATCAGATGAGTTTGCTAATCAGTTGCAAACCAAAATTGAAGAGGCATATGGTGATCAGATTATACAATTGATGACTAATAATCTCCCTAAGGACTTGATCACCTTAGAAAACTTGTTTGACCTAGAGGATGTAAGCCTAGAAAAGAAAAGGTTCTAGGTAGACAAAGTAGACTATTCTAAAATAAAGGTGAGTGATGAGAAAAGGCTAAAAGTTGGAAATTTTGCAACTCAAGAAGAGAAGGAAAGACTAATTGAATTATGCCAAAGATATGACAAAGTCATAGCTTAGAGCTACAAAGACCTTCATGGATATAACAGAGACATTATTCAGCACACAATAGAACTGAATGAAGGGTCTAAGCCCATCAAATAGAAATAGAGGCCAATAAATCCAAAGATTGAACCTCTAATGGTAGATGAGTTACATAAACTTTTAGATTCCAAAATAATATTTCGAATCAAGCACTCAACCTGGGTATCAAATCTAGTACCAGTTAGGAAAAAAATGGAGATATAAGACTGTGTATAGATTTTAGAGATCTAAATAGAACATCTTTGAAAGACCACTATCCCTTGCCCTCCATGGAACAAATTCCACAAGTTGTGGCTAGATCAGAGAGATTTTCTTTGCTAGATGGTTTCTCTGGATATAATCAAAATTGGTTGGCTGATGAAGACCATTACAAAACTACTTTTACTACCAAATGGGGAACATTTGCATATGCTAAGATGCCATTTGGCCTATCAAATACAGGAGCCACCTTTCAAAGGGCTATGGATATAGCCTTTAGGGAACTTATAAATAAAATAATCTTGGTTTATTTGGATGACCTCACTATTTTTTCAAAAAATGTTGATGATCATTTTGATCATTTAGAATCTGTCTTCAAGAAATGTTAGGATTTTGGGATATCACTAAATCCCAAGAAATGTATCTTTGCTATGCTTCAAGGAAAATTATTGGGACATATAGTGTCTAAAGAAGGAGTTTCCATAGATCCTAAAATAATTTCAGCTATAATGAACCTACCTCTTCCAGTGAATAAAAAGGCAGTTCAGTCCTTTTTAGGGAAGATTAATTTTGTCAGCAAGTTCATATCTAATTTTATAGGCTTGGTAAGACCAGTGACACTCTTGCTAAAGAAAGACCTGATTTTTAAATGGACTCCAAAAGGAAGGAAAGCCTTTGAAGAAGTCAATAAGGCTATCTCAATAGCCCCAGTACTTAAAAACCCATATTTTTCCAAGCCTTTTGTAATATATGTCTATGGAGGAGAGTTAAGCATTTCTACTATCTTGACACAAAAGGATGATAAACGGGAGGGAAATTACCCAATAGCCTTTTTCTCAAGAACTCTCAGGGATTATGAAACCAGGTACAACTTTGTAGAGAGACAGGCATATGCCATGGTAAAAGCCCTCAAGAAATTCAGGCATATGGTATCAGGGAGAAAAATCTTGATACTTGTAGCTCACCCAAGCGTCAGAGAATACATCATGGAGGGGGAAATCATTGAAAAAAGAGCCAACTAGATTACTAAGATCTTTGAATATGATGTAGAGGTCAAACCCACCAAGTTAGTCAGAGGTAAGGGTTTATGCCAATATATGACCCAAGAGCTTGAAAAAATGTTACCTAAGGAGGTAGATTCAGAAAGAGAGACGGAGACGGTGTTAAAGATACAAGAGGTTGATTAAGAATCTTAGGTCACAAGCAAGATTCATTTTATGAAAAATGGGATTTATGTGAGAGAACTCCCTCAAAATAAGAGGAGATATTATAGGATATAGGGAGTTCATTTTGTTTTAATTGAACAAGTCCTTTTCAAAAGAAATTCTGATGGAAAATTGTTAAGATGTGTAGAGTAGGCTAAGGCTAAGAGAATACTACATGAAATGCATCATGGAATATCAAGGGGGAATTTTTCTACAAAGACCACAGCCATAAAGATAAGTGAGGCAGGATATTTTTGGCCTACTTTATTTGAAAATTGTTATTAGTTGGTTAAAAAATGTCAATCCTACCTATATTATATGGGGATGAGGAGGAATGCAACCATGCCCCTTAGTCCTATAATTGTGGATGAACCTTTTGCTCAATGGGGTCTTGACTTCATTGGAATGATAAATCCAGTGTCTAGTATGGGTCACAAATGGATATTAACTACTATAGACTATTTCACCAGATGGACCAAGGCAGTCCCACTTAAGGAAGCAACAGAGAATGTGATCTTAGATTTTCTAGGGAGTATCACTACTCGCTTTGGGGCACCTCACACCATAATTTTAGATAATGCTAAAGCATTCTTGGGGTCTAAAGTATCCAACTTTTTCATGTCCCCTTTTTTAGTGGACATCAAAAGACTTGGTGATTATCCTATTATGCGACCCTTGTAGGCTGAGAGGATGGATAGAGGGTCTTGATGGAGTTTGGCTTGGCTTAGATTAGCAGAATTTGTTTTAGTTGGCATTCATTTGGGCTTTTTTAGGCATGTTTGTCCGAGCTCCTACTTTTTAGGGATATTTGACATGTAGTGGAACACCCCTATTTTGGTATGGTCATGTGTGAAATCACTCCCTGGTTCACCAGCTTTAAACGGTTCGAGGATCCGACATGTATTGAGGGAGATATTAATATTTGATTGATTTAATCAAATATTAATTATTTAGCCTATTTTTAATGAAGAAAACCCTAATTATAATTTTAAAAAACCCTAATTAGGGTAAGCATATCTTTTTGAGGGTATAAGGGTTTCTCATGGAGGCCATTATTGATTATTATGATTGATTATTGATATTGATTCTTGTTAAGAAATTCTTCTGTGAAGACTGAGCCAAGGGTTCCAGGAATCCATTTACATTGAAGAAAATCAACTCTTCATTATGTGTGATTCAGAGCTTGTGAGAGATCAGCCAATCTATTGCCAAATTGAGAGATAACTTCATACAAAAGTTATCATAGGTGTTTACAAGTTTGAGAGATAACTTCATATAGAAGCTATCACAAGGGTTTATAAGTATTTCTTTATTTTGGGTTTTAATTCAAGAATTATCCATATATAGATCTTTTATATTAGCACATAGTTATTTAGATCAGGATCAAGCTTACAGGTTGTGCTATATTGGCAGCTGTATGAAGTCTGTACAGATCCGTGAAAATCCATACGCATCAATGGAAAGATCAGACACCGACATTGGCAGGCAGAGACATACAGAGACCGACACCAGCTGACCTCTCACCGACGTCGGTAGGTTAACGACCCCAGTCGACCGACGATGGTAGTATAACCAATGTTGGCGACTGTGTTTTTGACACATCAAGTTGAGACATACCAGATCTAGATTTCTTTCCCAGTTTATGGAATACTCAGGCTATTAAGGCTGTACTTTCAATATTATTTGTAAACTTGACAAAGGACCTCTATTGTAATCATATGAGAAAATAAATAAGAGATTATACTGTGATTTATTTATCTATTTGAAGATATTTTGTAGAAATATAGATAGCGATTCAGAGCTTTTGTTTTGGTATCTGAAGGGACATTACAGTGGTATCAGAGCTTTTGACATTTTTATATTCCCTATTTGAAGGGGATATTACAGTGGTATCAAAGCTTTTGTCTTTTTATAGTCCCTATTGGTTGGGGATATTATAGTGGTATCAGAGCCAAATTCCTGCCATCCTGTTGGGTAGTTTGGGTAGATCAGAGTTTAATTCTACCATTCTGTTGGGTAGATTGGTCATTGAATCAGCTAAGTAACCATGGGTACTTCAAGTACTCAGAAATAGTGGGACAAGGATATGGAGAAGCTGAAACAAAGTTTGAACCAGTTGGTTGAAACCTAGAGGAGGATGAATGAAATCTTTTCAGACCCTACATTCAAAGACAAATTAACACAGAGTATTGCATCCATTGTTAAAAGATCCAAGAAAAAGCTTTGCTTATACTAAAAATGTCCATATGATGCCAATCACAATTGTCATTTGAGGCCTAAGGGCAAGGCATATCGTGTAATATGGGCATATTGTGAGGATTCAAAATCAAAAGATTTCAAACAGCGGGATAGTTCTAAGGAGTCAGAGGTAGAGGCTTCAGAGCCTAAGGTAGAGGCAATGAAGGTGGCTCACCAGGATTCTGAGAGACATGTGGTCGAGCTTAGTCATGAGGATTTGGACTGTCAGTTAGTTACAGAGGATGAGGGAGCTGGAGATGGTGATGATGAGATAGTTTCAGTAGCAGCTTCTTTAGAGTTAGATGAGGATGAGTCTGATGCTTGCATTCAGAGTGTGGAGGTATGTTCAAAGGATAGTACATTGAGTGTTGTTGGTGAGTATGTTCCTACAGTTGTAGCTGAGGAACATGTTGTTGGAGCTGACACACATGTTCAAGATTTGGGAGTACCTGGTCCTGATGAGTTTGGCATACCAGTGGAGTTGAGTTTCTAGATTGATTCTTCTCACACCGATGATAGTGTGGTATAGTTGGTCGTGCCACCTTTACCGAGGGATCAGTTATGGGATGGATTGGCACCATCTTTTGTAGATGGAATTGGCAGTTTGAGTTGTCCATTCTACTTGGGTTATGATACTTCGAGAGTTTATTTCTCATGTGTTCTTGACTATGGCAGTTGTGCTTTTGGAGTTTGGTTGAGTAGAGTTTGCCAGTTTTCTTATGGATTCCTCTTGGTTATATTTCAGAGGATATTGCAGGAGCTTACATTGATTAACAGCATTACAGATCATAAGTAAATTTGGGATCCAGGTGGATTGATGGGTTTGTTGTTCTGAGATTTCTTGGGGACAAGCAATTTTAGGAGGGGCAGATTATCATGTCCCCTTTTTTAGTGGACATCGACAGACTTGGTGATTAGCCTATTATGCGACCCTCATAGGCTGAGAGGATGGATAAAGGGTCTTGATGGAGTTTGGCTTGGCTTAGATTAGCAGAATTTATTTCAATTGGCATTCATTTGGGCTTTTTTAGGCATGTTTGTCTGAGCTCCTACTTTCTAAGGAGATTTGACATGTAGTGGAACACCCCTATTTTGGTATGATCATGTGCAAAATCACTCCCTGGTTCACTAGCTTCGAATGGTTTGAGGATCTGACATGTATTGAGGGAGATATTAATATTTTATTGATTTAATCAAATATTAATTATTTAGCCTATTTTTAATTAAGAAAACCCTAATTCTAATTTAAGAAAACCCTAATTAGGGTAGGCATATCTTTTTGAGGGTATAAGGGTTTCTCATGGAGGCCATTATTGATTATTATGATTGATTATTGATATTGATTCTTGTTAAGAAATTATTCTGCGAAGACTGAGCCAAGGGTTCCAAGATTCCATTTGCATTAAGAACATCAACTCTTCATTGTGTGTGATTCAGAGGTTGTGAGAGATCAGTCGATCTATTGCCAAATTGAGAGATAACTTCATACAGAAGTTATCACAGGTGTTTACAAGTTGGAGAGATAACTTCATACAAAAGCTATCACAAGGGTTTATAGGTATTTATTTATTTTAGGTTTTGATTCAAGAATTATCTAGATATAGATCTTTTGTATTAGCCCACAGTTCTTCAGATCATGATCAAGCTTATAGGTTGTGCTATATTGGCAGCCGTATGAAGTCCATACAGATCCATGAAAATCTGTACGCATCAACAGAAAGATCAGACATTAACATCGGCCGACCTCTCACTAACGTCAGTAGGTTAACGACCCCAATCGACCAATGATGGTAGTATAACTGATGTCGGTGACTGTGTTTTTGACATAGCAGGCCGAGATGTACTAGATCCAGATTTCTTTCCCAGTTTGCAGAATACTTAGGCTATTAAGGCCGTACTTTGAATATTATTTGTAAACTTGATAGAGGACCTCTATTGTAAGCATATGAGCAAATAAATAAGAGATTATACTGTGATTTATTTATCTATTTGAAGATATTTTGCAGAAATACAGATAGCAATTTAGATCTTTTGTTTTGGTATCCGAAGGGACATTACAGTGGTATCAGAGCTTTTGACATTTTTATATTCCCTATTTGAAGGGGATATTATAGTGGTATCAAAGCTTTTGTCTTTTTATAGTCCCTATTACTTGGGGATATTACAAACTTTGCCTTGAAACATGGAATATATCTGAAAACCTCATCTAACTATTACCCTCAAGGTAATGATCTAGTAGAATCAACCAACAAGAACCTGATAAGACTCATCAAAAGAGTAGGGGCTAATCATCATAAAGAATGGCATAAAGTGCTTAATCTAGCACTATGGGCTGATAGAATCATGCCTAAGCAAGTGATCAAAATGTCCCCATATGAATTGGTATATGGAAAGTCTGTTGTAATTCCCCTCAGCTTGGAAATCCCTGTTCTCTAGTAGATCAAACAAATTGAAATTGAAGGAAATGGCCCCATGCAGGTCAGACTCACAGAACTTTTAAATTTTAGGAAAAGAGGGATACAGCCCATGATTCATTGATTAAGCATCAGGGAATGGTTAAAGACTATTTTGATAAAAGGACTTAGAATCCTCATTTTGAAGTAGGCTCAATTGTTTTAAAATGGGATGCAAGAGCCGCCAAGCCAGGTTAGCATACTAAATTTGAAGCATCATGGACTGGCCCATATAAAAATCACACATGCAAGCAGAAGAATTCATTCAAGCTAGAGTCAATGGAAGGAGAACCTGAAGAGATTCCTATAAATGGAATCTATTTGAAGCACTTTAGTTAACTTGGGTCTCTAATGTATTATAGTTAGATAGTTTCCCCTTCTCGTATTATTTTTTTTCTTGTTGTTATTTTCCCACTTTTCATTTAAATAAGTGTTTTTAAACACAGAATCGGTAGCTCAGGAAGTTTTCAAATAATAAAAGATCTTTAGATTCTTGAAGCATTGAATGTTTCCCAATCTTTAAGAAATCTCTGAGGTACCTTGTGTGGCCACTTACATAACGTGTCTACCTCACTATCCCAAGAAGATTGAGTAGGATTCGCTAATGGTTGTCTGAATTTATTGCCTTTCGAGACTTGATAGGTCCATAAATACCATTAACAAGAGTTAAAGTTTATAAACTCTAAAGCATTCTTGCATTTTGTGAGTAAATATCTTGTTACTTACGAAATTTTGTAGTGCCTAGTATAGTTGGTTCAGTGAGAGTGTTTTGTTTGCAAGGGGTTCATATCAGTTATCACAGAAGGGACATAGACATGGAAGGAGCATCATCTTCACAACAAGGAGCTGGGATTTATGAATCCCTTGATAGGTTTTTGGCAGGTAAGTCATATGCTTTAGCTATCATGCCACTGTTGAAAGCCTATCCAAGGACCAAAATTTTAGAGGTTGGTTAGGCCAGTGACCCAGTAAAAGTAAAGGATTATGCAGATGGAATCATGAACCCAATCTTGCAAAGAGCCAATAGTAAAAACCTCAGAGAAGGGGCACATCAAAGGTGCCTTGTGAGGGCTAGAGCAGGGTAGTATGAGACATTCACCATGAGGATATGGACCTCATAACTAGCATAGTTCCTAGTCCCAACTGTGTATCCATGCCCTGACTTGGTTGAATTATGCATAGATTGGCTCCATGCACCCTCATGCACCATTCTACAAGGTCCTTTCATGGTGCAAATCACACTGTAGGCCATTATAGACATGTTAGTCCTACACCATGATAGTACAACAATGTTTCCCACTATTGCTAAGATGCAAAGGATGTGGGCTAACATCAACACTCAGTTAAGGTTCTTAAGAACCAAATTGTAGATGGGTGACGACAACACTACTATGCCCATACTCCCTACAACAAGAGGCCAATTCACACAAGTCAGCTAAGATGCACTATCCATGATGGCTTTCATCTTCAACATGAAAGATGATATGGTAGTTTATGTAGAGCAAATAGCCATCCTGTTCAGGTTGAAGACCATCGACAAGACCCAAGAATATCGGCTCAACTTTTTAGAGCATATTGCTTTTACAATGGTGGAACAACTGGCCCAGTTTAAATCAAAAGGAGTGTTCATGTACTCTTCTTATTTGTTTCACCTCATGCTATACCAAAACATCGACCTCTTTTCCCAACATATACATCTGAACATGTATGACCCAAGTTTTGATCCCCAAAGGACCATTCATGTGTCTGCATGGACACATGTTTTGTCAAGGACTAGTGACCCATATGATTTCTAGGAACTGTTTGTTACCCCTGCTCTTTACCACCTCAGCCCCAAACCAATCATGAATAGATTATTTCCCAGTGTTTCAAACCTCTTGGCTAGTTACCTAATTTTGTGTGACTTCTACTTTGGATCCCATAATACGATTATAAGAGTTCATGGGTTTTGTGGGGAACCAATGTTGCTACCAAAGATTCTAACTCTTAGGTTAGCATTTTTAGAAGTCACCAAGAAAGTGTTAGTAGTAGACAATGATTATGGTTCTGGGAAATGGAATGGTAGGCAACATAGTTTTAGAATCCAGGGATGCTAAAATCTTGCTGCTTCAAAAGCTAGCCTTCCTAGGGTTCATGTTAGTTAAAGACAAATGGGTATGTGACCTAAGTGGTTACATAGCTTCTTGGATAAGGGCTAATAGGGTTACAACAAGGATTGCACATGAGGGCCACCCCTTTTTGGAAACCTAGAGAAACCCTATGGAAGATGCTCCTAATTTTTACATTGAATTAATAGATTTACCCCCTTTGCAAAATAGACCATGGGAGACTTTATACGTTAAGTAGAGGGATTATGATCCCAAAGTTAGAATGACTTCTGGCTTGAGAAGAGCATTGAAGAATAAATTTTGGGATGTGGAAAAGATAGAAGCCTATTGGAAACATAGGTAGGAGATTTCTCAAACCACCCATTCTTTCAGGAATGTAGACACAAATGAGAGGTGGGAAGAACTATGAGACAAGTGCCATCTCTCCCCTACATCTAACCTAGAGACAACTAATTTTCCAACATGGGGTATAAAATAGGAATCTGGGCTAAGCTAAGAGCCATAAGCCTCAGAACAAACTACAATTATAACAACTATGCCTAATTGGCCTCAACCTCTCAACGTCTCAGAGAAAGAAAAGAGTGTGGTTCATTCACCACCAGAAGTTTCCCCATAATCAAAGGTCATTAAATTTCCTAGTTCTCCACAAGTGTCTCTAATGATAGTAGTGGATGTGGAAGGAGAGAGAACACAACATTAAGAGGAGACACCTAAGAAATGGAGGGTGCAGTTTTAGTTGGCTATGAAAGAGGAGACAGACACCCAATAGCACTAATTACAGAGTGCTGAAATCACTCCTCAGGTAAGTATCATTCCTACTTCTCCTTCTTAGTCTTTTTCTTCTCTCATCGGCATGATGATCTCACCTAGCCAGGTAACCTCCCCCGCCACTTTTGCCATTCCCATTTCACACTTTGCCCCATCTGTGCCTCCTCAATTTTTAATGTTACCCAATTTCTCCCCCTCTATTCCCAAAAAAAATTCTCCCTAAATTGCCCATAGCCAATAATTGGCTATTCAATATGGTCTACCATAGGGACATCCTTTTGCAAATGGGCACATTGCCTCTCCTTTTACCTTCCTGACCTAAGTAGATGTTGTGAAAATGGCAAGGGAAGCCCAAAGAGAGAAAAAGAGGACAAAAGAAAATAAAGCACTAGCTACACCTCATCTACAATCATAATTTGACCCAATTCAGTAATAATTGATGGTGACCCATTTGTCACCAAATTTTATCAAGCTAGTTGAGCAGATGTAGCCTGAGGATTACTCAATGGATGTAGTGGCCATTAACATGTCCCTTTTTAGGCCCCAAGACAGAGTTGAGTTGTTGACATAATCCACTTCTATAGTCATAGAAGACTACTTGAAAACATAAAGAAGGATACAGAAGATGGAGGCCAATTTGGCCAAGGAAAAGGCAAACTGTGATACTTTGACCGAATAAATCAGCAAGAAAGATAATGAAATATCAAGTTTGAATAAATAGTTGCAAGATATTGTTTCCCTTCAGATTCACCAGGTAGTCCAGGCTTAGAATGATTCCTTAAGGGTAGAACTAACACATACAAAGGATACAATGATGACCCTTAGGTGGGAGAAAGCAGCACTGCAAGGAAAATACAAAGAACATCAGCTACAAGTTACTCAATTACAATAGAAGCTGTTATGTGAACAAAACAATACTGTAGCATTTCAAGCCTAGTTTTAAGTAGAGCAATAGAGAGAAACACAACTGACACTAGAGCTGGCTAATAGGCCAAAGAGTGTCAAAGTGATAAAACTAGTAAAGGAGCTCTACGAATCTATGTGGAAAATAATCTCCTTGGAGATTATCCAGGTCAAGCCTTCTCTCATTTTCTTGCTCAATGCATAGAAATTGTGTGAGAAGGTGGGAGATTCAGTGAAGAACACTCTGGCTATAGTCTCTGATAGAGTCATGGACTCCTAAACATTGTTGTAGAAGCTCTATGATGTAACAGATGCAACATTGGTAGCTGTAGGAATCACTGACAGAATGGTCACTGTAAAATGAGTCAATGAGGTTCTCAGTCACAATTTTGCAGCCAACAATTATAGAGAGCTTCTTAAAGTCATGAAAGAAGGCATCAGTGAGATGAAGTAGAATATCAAAGATCTAGTCAGTTTGGGCCTCCCTTCTCCATTTCTTAATGATAGCATGGTGCTAATGGTTGATCAAATTTAACCATTGCTACTAGCCAAACAGAATGATCAAATAGTTTTTCAGAACTTATGAGATGATTCTTCAGTCTTGGAAGTGGAAGCTGTTCTAGTTCCTGTTTCCCAACTTGAATTCAAGTTGAAGGCTACAGTTCATATTTTTCTAAATTTTTCACATAAGGATATCATCAACCTTGATTTAGCCTTCACTAAATTGTAGAACAAGCAAGGGTTATCTGACCATGAATGGTCCACCTACCAAACAACACTTTTAAAGCTATGAATTTTGCAATTTTGATAGAGCGAGAGTTGTGTTTCTTTTTGATCAGGCTCAAAAGTCCTAAGGCTCACCAGTAACTATAAATTAAAGATTTTACTCTATGTTGCATTCTAATTTTTGGTTTCACACTACAGATTTTGTTCCTGCATACCTTGGTCGTGATGGCAGAATTTTGAAACAGAGCATGGGCTTGATTCATTTGATTCATTTTTTGTCTAAGTGTTGAAGAGTAGTAGAAGTTGCCAAGTGTCATCATCCAAACATGGGTTCTTTTTCCCTTTTTGTTTCTTTTGTTTCATTTTTGCCCAAGTGTTGAATTTGAGTAAAGCTACCAAGTGTCACTTTTTGAGATACGAAACCGGCCAAGTGGCATCATCTGAGGCACCTTTCATAACTTTCAAGAGGGCCACAGAACATGCCATGTATCTAATAACAACTCAATATAATGCACCACGTGTCGATGTCCATGCTCCTTTTCAGCACCTACATTTCATCTATTTTTTGGCAAAAGGTTTCGATAAGCTAAGTATCAGGATCAGCCAGAAAGCACCAAGTGGCAATCATGGAAGGCTCTAGACTACTTTTCTAGAAGAATGTGGAAGTCACCATGTGTTGGAATCTGAGAGATAGTCAACTCAATGCCTTGGTTCAACATTTTTGGTTCAATACCTCAATTAATGTGTAAATGGCATGCAATGTTGAACCATTGAACAATTTTTTGGTTCAATCAGTTAGTTTAATGGCTTGTTTCATCAGGGAGTTTAAAGGAGTGTCCCAAAAACCAAAGGGGTCAAACACCCTTTCAAAAGGTAGTAAGGTGTTGTTTCATTTTTGTTTAAGTGCCGAAGACAAGCATAAGCCACCAAGTGTCACTTTTTGAGCCCCTTTCTACTCCATTCCCAGGAGAAGTAGAAGCTGCCACATACCCTTAGTAAGAGTAGAAAAAGATGCCATGCATATTCCCTAAAGCCATAGAAGCCTCCACATGTAAACATCTGAGAGATCATCTTCAAGTTTCATTACTGAATAAAGATTGTGGTGGGTCCTGAGTTTTATTTTAAAGGTCTGCAAAAGCTGCCAAGTGTCACCATCTGTAGGAGCCTAACTTGCATCCTGAATATATATACAAGCATAGCTAAAGAGCAAGCAAATATTACCGTGTACATCCTTCCCCCTTTTAAAGGCTACTTGAACAAGGAATGTGGTGAGTCTTATTTTGTTGAAATTGCTAAGTATCAAAGAAGTGGATTGTGACATGTGTCAAAGGTAGAACGTTCCTGAGCAAGATATAGGGAAAGTGAAAAGTGGCACATGTCTTCGATAAAGATGTGGAAAGTGCCAAGTGTCATTCTCCATTGTCTCCTAAGGAACAAGCAAATTTTTGGAAAATTGACTAAGTGTCCTCTTCCATTTCAACAGAACAGAGGGTCCTGTATAGACACTTCCAGCTTAGTTAGAGTTCAGTTTGGGCCATAAATTTGGGAACACATGATCAATCTAGAGTGAAACTTAGCTAGAGTTATTTCCAGTAGATGTAATAGTTCACTAGGTAGTTTTTTGGGGCCAACAAACATTGAAAGTGTCGTCTATTTGTCCCCTGTGAGTTAAAGGTAGAACAAAATTGTGCAGGAAAGGTGGTGATGAAATGAGACATCTGAGGCTATAAAGAGGAGTGTAGGGATCACCAGTGGGAGGAGGATGATCAAAAAAGGATACTCAGAGAGAGAATTTTTTGAAGAAACTATTATCAAGAGTTTTTTAGACTTTCTAGAGTAGTGATTAGGAATATCATTTGCCTTTATTATATTTTCTCGAGTTGTAAAGTTGATATAATTATGCATGTTTTTGTGCCTTTTATGTGGCTAAAGAATTAAGAAGAAGAATATAGAATTTGTGCCTTTGTTGGTGTTTCTTGTGTCATTGTGAAAATAGTCTAAAACTATGAGCCTTTGTTTCTATTGTTTCTATCTATTACATTAATCATGCCATAGTCTGCTCTTTGATGTAATTGAATCTTACATATAGTTTCATTGTGCTTAGGATTAAGGATCAAAATTACACTCAGGTGCATTTCCATAGTTAGATTTCATTTCTTGCATTTGCATTTTTGTTTAAATTCATATCCCTTTTCCCCCACACTTGATATAAAGAAGAGACCAGCTTCTCTAAAATCTGGAGGTTGTTTCAAGATGCAAGTCCCACATCTTGAAACTTCCCATTGTTGTTGATTAGAATCAAGTGAAATTTTAAACATCAACATTCACTATGTTTACATTAATAATATTGATTAAAATTATCCACAATGAAAATAGGTGATATTTCTATCCTTTCAAGTAACTCTATTTCATAGCAATTCTTCCTAATTTTATATAAAATTCAGAGTAGGCCCAATATTTTTCCATTTTAACTTATCATAAGTGACTTTTATTAATCTCTCTTTCCTTAAGTGTCTAAATACTAAGTATCCCACTTAAATTTTTAATTCTCCTCTCTTCACATATGTGTGTTGTTAGTAATGCACACTACTTTTTTCCAGTTATACGTGCACTTACTTGTGTGCACTTCTTGCATATGCTCTAAAAAATTCTCTACTTCAACATTTTTTCTTGGATCAGTTTTCATCTCACATAATTATTAAAATACTCTTGTAATCAACCCATAAACAATATATATTGATGCATCTCTATAATCCTATTCACTAAATTATTAATGTGTACTCATCTTGTACTAGAAAATTATCCCATGTTCTTTGCTTACCTACAATTAAAAATTCTCAATAAATTACCCAAAATTATGTTTACATACTCTATCTATCCATATATCTAAGGATGATAATTAGTGTTCAAATTATTCCATAATGTTCTCCAGTAATGTCCAATAACTTTCACATCTCTATACGAAACTATGTTGCATGAAAAATCATGCAACCTTACAATCCCCCTAAATTGTTTTTAGAAATTTTTATTGCATCACTAGTATTTATGCATGCCATAGACTATGCCATCTTTGAAAATATATCCATAATCACAAATATGAAATAATATCCTCTATATGTTATGGGAAAACATAAAAAAAACATACTTATATTCTCACATAGTTTTAATGGAATAGAAAATGGTTGATACAACCCTACATTCTGACTTCTTCTTTTTAGTTGGGAAAATATACACTCTTGAACATATTTGTACACATCCATATTCATTTTTAACCAAAAATATTTTTTTTCCACTTGCACTAATGTTTTATCATAATCAAAATTACCTAAACATATACTATACTTTTCCTTGATCAAATTGTTGTACATTAAACTCCTTGATATACACAACTATTCTCTTCAAAATAAAAACTGATCTTCAACAAAATAATCTAACCATGGTATCTTATATTTACTCACTATTTATACACATGATTTTAATTCTTCCTAAAAAACTTATTCCTTTATAATAACAATACTATCTTTCATTCCTAAATCATTCAAAAAAATAATTTTGGCTCAACACATTAACCACTTTTATTTTACACTCTTGTACTTCAATAAAAATGAATATATTTGTATTCATATGTGTCTGATTCAATTTACTCTAACTATTAATAAATGATAGTGATTGGTGGTCTATATGCAATACAAATTCCTTAGAAAATAGATAACATATCCACTTCTTTATCACTTACACAATTTCATGGAACTCTTGATCATACACTAAATATCTTCAATCTACATCAATCTACTTATTAATAAAATATGTGATAGGTCTTCTTTATTGACTTAATAATGATATTATTGTTAGTCCACTTTCATCATAATCTACCTAAAATACCTTAAACTTTTAATAAATGTCAATGCTAGCTATTATGCCATTTTATTTTTAAACTATTGGAAAGCATGTTCTACTTCCAATATCCACAAAAGTCTATGTTATCCTTGCACATAAAATTAGTTATCATTTTACATGTCCCACTAAAATTCTTAATGAATTTACTATAACACCTTTTCAATCCATGAAAATTATGCACCTCAAATTTTCATTATCGTAAAGACCAATATAATATAGCTCACACTTTATCTAGATCCATCTTGAGAAATCATAAATACAAAGTATACTAGTTATTTTTGCATGAAACTATATTTATTTAAATTTACAAGCAATTTCTATCTCAAAAATTATCTATCACTTTGATCAAATGTCAAAAGTGTTCTTACTTTGTTATAATTAAAATCAATATGCTATCAAGACACATGATGAAAAACTTATCCAAAAATGGATTAAAAACTTCATCAATTTTATTAGTGTAACTGGTGTGTTAGTTAACACAAATGGAATAAATAACCACTCATATAACCATTATTATTTCATGAATTTTATTTTATATTCACTATCTTCCTTTATATGAATATGGTGATATTCACTCTTCAAGTTAATTTTTGAGAATTATCTTTCTCCACTTAATAAATCCATCAAATCATCCATACATGGAAATGGAAATATATACTTTATGGTTATTTTTTTGATGATGGGTCTAAAATCATTGAGCATTATATATTATCCATTATCCTTATGATAAAATTACTAATGCTACACATGGGCTCAAACTTTCTCTAATTAAACCCTTTTCCAATAGTTCCTGAACTTGTCTTTGTTCCTCTACATTCTCTTTTAGAGTTAACCTGTGTGTCACTTTATTTGGTAAATTTTAACCTAAAATAAAATTCATATAATATTTTTTTATACTTCTCATTGATATTAATCCATATAGTATATTATTAAACACTACTTTCTCAAACTCACTTAATATCCCTTTTACTTCATATGAAAATTTATCTTCAATTGTTGTTACTTCACTCACCTTTTACATTTTATTTGAAATCAATATATAAAATGCACTCTATTCTTTCACCTCTTTTAGGAATTTCTTTTTTAAATAATCAACACCTTTGGATTGTTTTCAGCCTATTTTTTATTATTCTTTAAATTATTTAGTGTATGTGTTACCCATGTTTCCACAATGTGTATCTAATTACATGATCATCATGTTATGCTTTGTGGTCAAACTGCCAAGGCCTTCTAAGAAAAATATTACAAAGATAAATAGGCATCATGTCACCTCATATTTGTATGGTCCAATTTTAAAAATTACTAGACATTATTAAGTCACTATAACTTGATGTCCCTTCAATAAAAATAAAACCTTATATGGATTCAGATGCATAATCCTTCTTAAACCTAGTTTATATACCACTTCTTATGAAAATAATTATATGTGACACCACTATCAACAATAAATTTATAACACCTAGTTATTGATTTAAAAATGTTTTTAAACAAATTATTTTTATACATAGTACTATTATCATATTTTGTATGTTTCAACAGTACCCTCTTGATCATGAAAGTGTCTTCAATTTCTAGTTTATCTATGTTATGAATAGACACAATACTCTCTTCATTAGCCTATGAGATATGTGAACTTGAATTATTTATCATATTATCTTCATTACGCATATGAGGACAATCAAACTCTTTGTGGTTAGTCTTCACCACATATGAAACATGTACCATTTGATCCATGACCTCTACCTCATCTGTAAGATCCTTTAACTCTTTGGGTATTATCATCATTGCAATAAAAATTAATTATTGTCCATGTTTGCACATGAACTTTAATTTTACATGCACTATTTTTTGTTATTTTTGTAATAAATTTTATTCCACCTTCAATGAACATTAATATGCCTATTCAACACATTATTATATAGTCATTATATAGTCATTATAAACTCATATTAAACTACCATGATTAATCCATTCACATACCTTTAGAGATTCTATAAAACATATTCAACATGACCCACTATAATGATAATTATATAAAAATCCTTATTATAATATTTCACACCATCTCTCTATGTCGCAAGTTTTGAAGTTTCTTGAAAAAAATCATGTTATAATCCACAAAAATGAATTTAGCCTTCAAATTCACAACGAATATATTCCAAGTGTTTATATTGTATTTTTATTTATGAAATATTTTATATTTAACATGATCTCACCATAAATATGTGCACACTTTAAATTTATGCTAACAAACTTAATGTGCTAGAGATGTTCCATACTTTCATAATCAATCTAATTTTATAATCAATGATCTCTTTAGGACTCTAACTTAAAAAATAACTTCTAGGGTCCAAATTTGGCTTAATTTTCATTCTTAAAATATCTCATGATAATATATATTTAGGATCATCAACCTATTATTCATCATGTTCTATAGGTGATTCTACCATGACTTCAAGGTCTCTCTCATCATTTACAACCAACACACCTTAGCAATCCACTATGTCCATAGCCTCCAATCAAAATTTCATAAATATAATCAATTTATCTAGATATATAAGCCTTAGTTTTATATCCACTCTTTCTATTATACCACTTAAACCTCATGTATGTACTATTTCCTTAGAAATCTAGGTCTATATATCAAGTGATGATGTTGAAAATTTAGATTAAAAACTTCACTTAAACCTTCTCGCCAAAAATATTTTTGGAAGATGTTTATAACTAATTTCTAACCACACTAGTAAATGGAGAAATAAAAAATTAAAAAAATGACTAAAAACCTTGCTTTGATATCAAACTATGCAATCAAGGTTAGGGTTCTCAATTAATGGATCCCTTAGACCGCACAACCCTCAAAATACAAAATGAAGTATGAAAAAATTGCAAGAAACAAACTCAGATATTTATTATTTTTAAATATCAAGGAAATACAATAGGTAAATGATAAAAAAGACATTACAGTGTTAGAAGGAAATGAATTACAACATTATATCCATGGATATTTTATTGTTAACTCAAAAGTTTTATAAGTGTAGCCTAAATCTCAAAATAATGACTTATAATTATTCCTCAAGCTATAATATTATTGAAAACCTCAACCATCCCAACATATTCTCCCATTCCCCCCCCCCCCCCCCACCATTTTGCATTAGTGTATGGGAATGCTTATATAATCACAAAACCCACCTAGTTAAATTAAATGATTTACACCCACTAACAACATGTAACATAAATGCACCATAAATATTAAATGTATCTCAAAATTCTAAAGCATAAATACATTACAATGTAATGCATCATAACATACTAAATAAAAATAAAACCAAGTATATTCTTATTAGTTTTCCATGAATTATAGAATCAAATAAAAAAATTTACAATTTCTCAATTCTTAACATATCATAGGGGTATGGGACCAAAACAAATATTCGTAAATAATTCATAAGACATCATAGCCAATAATTGCACTAGGAACCCTTACTTTGTTATCTTCATGGCTACTCAAGAACATTATTGTATATTATTGTACATGCCACAAATTACTATAAAATTAGTGCAAGGCTTACATGGTGAAGAACAAAATCCTCCCAGGATTGTCATCAACTATGCTACTCCTATGAATAATATTCAAACTCCATAAGGAATCAAATGAATAAATATTTATGAAATTGCTCTGTAAATCATCACAATATTGTGCCTACAAAAAATACTAACACTACATTTTGTGCAAAGCTTCAAAATATTATTTATACAAATAAAAGTTACAAATCTACATGATAATAGGTGTGTGGGACATTAAAAAAATATGCACACTCATAGGTAGTGAAAAAATACATGAATAGACACATGTGCACACTAATGTTATGCAAAAAAAAATTATATTCACAACACACAAGACTTACACAAACTTACAACAAATACATATGAAAAATAAGAGAAATGTGTAAAAAAAATGATAAATTTCCTAAACTATTATATATTTTTGGTTGATACAAGATTAAATGTGAAAATGGATGCTCCTAAATTAGAACCATAAATAAGTAGTAAGGTGCTTGATATGGATCACAAAAACACAAAGTCAATAAAAAGCCCTAAATTTATCCACTCATAAGCACACAATGTCATGTCCATGGTGCACACAATAAATCACATTTAATATCACTCAATATCACATAAATCAAGATCCAAACACAATGGGAAATAAAATTTAATGAAAGTAAATAACTACACATAATAGATAATCAAATGTCACACTACGCAATAGGCACTCGCAATGGGAAATAAAATGTAACATAAGGTAAGAGCCACATGTAATGGAAAATTAATTATCACATAATGTGAGAGCCAAAAATGATGTAAAAATCAAATTTCACACAACAAGAGAAAATGAATGAAAATAAAAATCCTTAGAATAATGAACTTAATCAATAAAAGGTTATACAATATGGCAAGGGCCTAAAAAAGTGTCATATACTAAAAATCTCAATTAAATTAAAAATTCACATGAAAATGAAAGTGTGAAAGGAAGAGTAAAATAATAAATAAATTCCATAAATTAATGCAAGATCAAAACTAAACATAATCAATTATTATCCTATAAGAAAAAAATAGAAAAAGTGAAGCTTTAAATAAGTCAAACTAATCTACACCATCAATCTATGTCGATGTAAAAACATATAAAAATAGGATATGCATAAAATGTTACACTATAAATAATATAATAAATAATAACACATATGTAAGCATTAAATGTAGCTCAAAATGATAAATGGAAAGGTCATATAAATATCGAACCTAAAAAATGAGATGCCCCAACATTGGCTTGGCCTATGGCTATATGAATGTAATACATCTATACATTGATGTATAATGTGTAGCCTATGTATCTTGTATCTCACTAATAGATATTATGAAATTCATGCACATATGAAAAATTATATGTAATCTACTGAACGTGTGATAAATTACATAAATGAATGTATTAATTAGATAAACATGTTATGCTTAGGTCCTAATTTTGATTTTTTAATTTTTTTAATATTTTGATCTTTTTAGATTTTTTAATATTTAATGATTATGTTCATACTAACTAGTGATCCCATCAAGAGGACTGTCACATGTAGGTCATGCATCAAGCATGGAAATGGTCACTTTTTACAAGTGAGTAACATCATATGTATTTGTATCATAATTTGAGAGTAATATCATGATGTAATATATATATCATCATCATCATCATCATCATGAGTCATAATATCTTGTCTATGATTAGAAACCCTAGTTATCATGGTATCCCTTAGAATATTATTTATGGTATAAACATGTGCTTGTGTTTATTGTGGAACACACTGAAGTATTTTTAACACTAGCCTAGGATGTGATGGATTAAATAATGGCTACCATGAAAACTAACTAATTATCTGATGTAATGAGAATTAAAGCACTGGTAAACTACTTTTTTTCATAAATTATATATGTATAATGAAGCTAAATAGGTTATATAATTGACTAAGAATATGGTGGGGGTGGAGAAGGAAACACCTTTGACTGAATAGTATACTTGTAAAGAATACTCAAAACTATAACCACCATGTTTCCACATATATACTTCACACATCTATGTTCTAAATATGGTATTGTATGTATTTAATGTATCTAATGACATCTTGACAACATGTCAAATACCATATACTAAATATAACTAATAATGATGTAGTAACTACAACAAGACCCACCTTAAGTGGTAGCATAATACACGCTAAAGTGTTATGTATCTTTTCATCAAATATTGTAACTATCTTATTTGTATAAATCAAATTATCATTTGTATAGCCAATAATAGTAAGGAGTGTCATAGTTAATTTTTTTTTCACTTGAACCATTGTTTACAATGACACTATGTATATTATATGAATCAATGTATGTATATACAAATAATAAATTGTAACTAGAATCATATTCCACAATCTCACTATCATCCAATGTAATTGAAGGTATTTGTACATATATTCTTGTTAGTGTACCAATAATACCATTTAATGTATGTTCATATGTTCATAGGAGGATTTTATGCATTATAATTCATATGCACTTTGGGATTATCTTTAGTTTGTATTTCTACATGGTTAGGAAAATGACCAAAAAATATTTTCAACTTTAAATTTACATTAGGTTGGGGTCCTGAAACATTCATAGGTGTACTATAATATTAATATCAATAATATTATCATAAATTATATATTTAATATTATGTCTCATTAAACAACATCTATTTTTAAATTACCCCCTATATTCATGGTACTCATAGTATACAGTATTGGTGAATTCCTTTTAAGGAGTCTTACTCATATCAACCAATTTGGGGGCATAAATGACAAGTCTATTAGTAGTCTATAATACTTCATTAATTTTTACGTTTTATTTATTCTTAGTATTAGTTTCTTTGTCCTTATAAATTGGTTTTCTTTGAAAATTTGCATTTTAAGTAGTTGGATAATCAACCACATGCTTGGGCTTATTCACAACAATAAATTTCACTTCTCAATCCTTATATGGCATAAATCATTGAAATATATTAAATTTATTAAACATAAGGGAATGATGTAGAGGGTTAATAAATTTTTTATTGAATATATGTTGTAACTTATTGTCATCCATAGTATTTTTCATCTTATGAAGCATTATATTGTACCCAAGCACAGTCATTGATTGGTTCATTATATCCTTGCTTAAGTTTTTCAATTTATGCATAGGATAGTTTCTCATCGATACTGATTGAAAAGTGTGATATAAATTAGTCATCCAAAGGATTAAATGAATTAATTTATTATAAATGGATATCATATAACCATCACAAAACATAGTCATTATGGCTACATGGAAACAACTTGGTCAATAACTTGTCATTAGAAGCATAATCCAAACAAGTTGTATGAAATTCTCTTAGAATTTATTATGGATCATCTTTACCACCATACAATGTAATATTAGGAGCTAAGAAACCTATGGGTGATGGATAAGATTAATTATTTAGGGATAATGGATTATTAATAAATATATGAGAATCATTTGAATGATTCTCTCTAGAATATCCCTTCTCTAACTACAACACTTTACCTATAGATATATAATAGTTTACATGAGTGATTGTACAATAGGCATAGAAAACTATGTGGTAGTATATGGTGTTACATGAGTAAAAATCCTATAAGGTATGATATCATGCTATGTATGTATATTCATAGTAATATGAGGATTTTTATGTGTTTCCTCAACACTATGAGTTTGCATCACATGTGTATCTAGAGGCATATACATGTAAATAGTAGTAGAAATATTTTGAACACCTATGGCAGAATTAGTACATCCAAAAAATATATTAATATCAGTAAATAATTAATTTATTTATTCCTTGGATGTGAAAATCTCAACAAGTTTTATGTTCTTAATGTCTAGTATTATTTTCAATACTTTACCTAAATCATGAAATTGCTTATGAATTTGAATTCAAAGATTAGCCAATGCTTCAACTTACTAAGGGCACACACATTTTAGATCATAAATATGGATTGTATCTTATTATTTATCATTATATTCATTGTTTTCTTGATTAACATTTTTTATATTAGGAATTTTATAATTGAAAATATGACCTTATACTTATATATGTTCATTATTAACATTTGCATCACAAGAAGAAGGAAAAAAACATTTCAAGTATTTTATCCATTTTATTTTGAAATAAAATATTTTAAGTTTGCTCAATTTAGACACTAGATAATTTAACACTTTACCCAAGAGGGATAAGGAAACTATCCTTTTTAAATGACATTCAATAAGATCGAGAAAATATGCAAAAAGATAGGGCCAGTGGGAAAATATTTAATGTCTTAATGCATGGGGATCTAAAAAATTAGATATGAAACCATTATAAAAAATTCAAAATCAAAATAAATAAGGACAAAAACTTAAAACAAAATTTAGTGTTTAACATGCTCACTGAAAAGGTCAAGTTAACCAATATGTTTTACCTTATTTTTTATTAGTATCTAAACAAGCGTAATTTTTTTTAATGTTTATATTGTATAAGATAGTATAATAAAACAAAAATATGAATGTTATAATAGAGTGTGACTGAACATTTTCAAGTTTACCATAAATATAAATGACCTAAGGTATTAAGATACCTATCTTATTCTTAGGTCTTTATAGGCTTGAGACTGAACTTGGGTAACTAAAAGGACTAGCAATGGACAAGTAATACTTAAATAAAAAATATACGTCTAGTTCTACATGGATGAGTCCATCATCCTCTAGACATATACATTAGATGAAAGTGTTTTCCTCTTTCATATTTATCCTTGTAGGTTATGCCTCATTATTTTGACACTAGTCATTGCACTTGCTTGTTACCATTGCAATTTATGATATTATTTTCTCACTATGTTCATAAAATCCATAATCTTGTCTCCTTAACTTCAAAACCATGGCTCCAATTTTGACACTCGATTAAATTTTAACAATGTGAAATGTTGATGAGTTGATTTGACCTTGACCATTTGACAATAAGTGATGGAACACTACCTATGCATATAATACCATGAGTATGGAAATAAAATCACATGTATTTATTTCCCTTAAATGTATGTGTGCAATCGTGATCCATTAGTATGAATAAATTATTTGATTTATCTTTTGACACTTGACAATGGAGAATTCGACTTGGATTTGGCTTTTTAGACTTGTCTAGGGATTTATCTTTATGAATTATTTATGTTTAGGTAAATCCATTTCAATTTTAAAATATGTATATATGTCTCTTTAATAAGTGTTAGATGCTTGTTATATTTGGATAAGCTTAAAACTATTGTATATAAATAGATGACTCTTTTGGTAACTTCAACTTCTCACATAACCAACATACTATAAATAATCTAAGTATGATAATGAACATGTTATAAAAATACCATGGAATAATTCTAGGTGATTTATATCAAATCAAGAAGATTAGTCCCCTAGAATCCAAGCAGTTAAGAGAGAAGGGTGTGTAGGATTGATGTTTCTAAGTGTCTAATATATGATATTAGTGTCTATAAAGAGGTATAAATTAAAGTAATAAAAGGAAAGATAATGGCATTAGGAGGTAACCAATAAGTATAACATATGGGTTATAAGGGTGTCATTATATGGTGACCACAAGATGTAAATAATGGATAAAATCATGAAAATACAAAAATATACTAGAAATCATAATTTAAACTAATCATAGAGGACAATAACATACCAATACACTATATATCCACCAAAATATAGAAAAAATGAGTATATGGTTAGGAATACTTACCTTAGGTTTAATTTTAAATGCATCAATAACCCCCTTAGCTAAAATTTAACTTTGTGAGAAATGTTGTAGGTGATGCTCAAGATGGGAAAAATAAGACCTAAGTATCCATATTTTTGGGTTCCAAAGAAAAAGAGTACCTTGTTAGTTTAACTTCTCTTCTTGATACCTTAAAAGACCTTGTGTAAAAAGGTATTCATAAATTATAGGCTTGTTATCCATAATTCATCTTATTATTACTAAGATGGTTATACATGTATGATTAGATTTATTTTAATATATTGATAATGAGAAATGATAAAGGTTATTTGTATAAGTTTAACTCAAAACCCCCAAAAAAACTACTCAAACGTAGTTGAATTCATCGACCTAGTTGACATGGTAGAATTTTTTTAGAAACATTAATAAAATCAACCTAACTTATGAAGTAAACAAAGAGGGGAATAATTGTAGGATGTTATCGAATGAGATGATGACATTATCTAGGAACACACAAATAGGATGAAAAAGAGTGGAAAAGGAGAATGAAAAAAATATAGGACAAGTTGATGACATGGCATGAATGAAGAAAAATATAACAAATGATCACTAAGGAATATCTCACAAATAAACATGAACTAACCCACCCTAATTATAGTGCACTCCTTATGATTCACACTTAGGGGTTTTTTTGCATGCATGAATTATGTAATATAAATTGATAGTAAAAAATGTGTATACAACCACTTGAATATTATCACATGTTAGAATAATGTATCTGAGATGATGATTTCAAAATATAACATATCGAATCAAGATAAAATAAAGGTCTATAAATAAATTTAAGGTGAATTAATGAAATAACTAAATATAATATATACATACCTCAATTTATCTTTCCATTAAAATATATGCATGTAATTACCTTAGTATTGATTGTGATAAGAGAAAAAAATGATTATGGTAAACTTGATGGTACAAGAAAATAACGGATAAAGGTAATACATATGATTTTAAATATGTAAGTCTATTAAGATCTTAATGAGGATGAGAAAAGGGGATCTAGATAGCCTTAATATTTAAGGTTAGATTAAGTTTGGAAGACCCAAAATTAGGTAAAATAGTTAATGAAAAAGAATGAGGCCATATGTCAATAAGGTAAAGGATTTATTCATTATGGATGACCCAAAAAAAGATAAAAGAATAAAATAAGATAAAAAGGGGTTATTTATACATGGGTTGAAGTTTATATTAGGTGTAGATGACCCAAAGAAAGAAGAAAAAGAAGAAATCTTGGGACCACAAACATAACTAATATAAATCTGAGAAAAACAAGGTAACAATTGAGAGAGAGTATGTTATTGTCATGGGAGAGTCTTACTATAGATGTTTACCTAAATTATTCACTATATATAGATAGATTCCCTCATGCTAATGGGCCCAAAAAATATATAAAATATATTCTATGAATACTAGGGAGGTCGAGCAGGCTCCTTTCATTAGCACTAGGGCATATCTAGACTTTATATGACTCATCCTCCTAAAATAAATATAGATGGTCATTGTGAGGGGCCCAAAAAAAAAACTTGAATATATAGATTTTATTTAAGAATGGAAATATCAAAGGAGAAACTTTGAATAGTAATGTAATCATAATGCTAATATTTTTTATATGGATGAAAAATAGGAAATAACTAAAATGAAAGAGACTTAGAAATAATGTCATCAAGGGAAGAAAATGAAAGGACAAAAATAGGGTGCCACCAAGGTGAAAAAATGTTATTTATTGGAAGAAAAACATTATTATCAATTTTACAAAATAGATTTTTTTACATCAATGGTTTAGAAACCTGACCATAAAAGCACATATCTTGGGACTAGTGAAGTATTTAGCTCATCCTATGAAGGATGTGCATGAAAATGTAAAATGTACTTACCTTTCCACAATGTGATTCCCATCTCTTAGGATCCTAATAGATCCATCAATCCACTATGAATATCATGTACTTGTGTAAATATAAAATTAGCACTAATGATATATATTAAGACTTATAACTTAGTCTACTAGCCTATTAAACTTTAATCAAGCTTAGGTTTTACTATGAGGCTGACTATGGAGTTTGATCTTCAAGTAGGATATGGGTATGGCAATGATTTTATCATGTACAATAGTAAATTTGAATATTAATATGTCATTTTTACTTTTATTTTTATTGATTTTTTATTTTTCCTCCATACAAATTTAGAAGACCAATAATGGGTGCTTTATTTAATTAACACAAGAGAGATTATACCTAGCCACTGAAAAGAAGAACTTATAAACTAAAACACTTAGTAACTCCTTGAATTGAACCTTATAAAAAAATTTCTCTTGAAACTAACCTTGGTGTGCCCAAATGGAGGTGGAAAATATAGGGAAATAGATGTGAATGTGAATATGATTGAGTTGCTTCAATAAAAAAAAATATAAAGAGATGTGGAATAATGATGGAATTTTTTGATAATTTCATCTAAAAGAGGGTAAAATATTGATGAGAGAGGTACATATACTGAAATATTTGTGCCACAAAATAATATAACTAACTTTAAGAGACAAAACACCAATTTTGACCATTGCTTTATTTTTCTTAGAAAGCACTTAGCTATAATTGGGAGTAGGAAAAAATAGAGTTAGTAATAAAGGATATGGGTGCTTGTTAAGAAGGAATGGTTGTATTCTTTAAGTTATTGAAATAAAACTCAAAAATTAGAAGCTATGAGGTATAAAAATAAATGGTATAATACATGAGGCATGTGATAAAAAGGAAGGATCTTGAAGGTGAAAAAATAATATGGAAGATCCCAAAGGAATTTAAATAAGAGAGGTGAAACTATGACGAATAAAATAAATAAAAAGTAATTCAAAAAGTGAAAAATAAATAAAATTGAGAGCCAAGAGTCATAAAAAAAGTAAGAGGGAGCATAAAGGCATAATCATAGGGGTGAGAATTTGTAAGGAATGCTTGGTTGTATTTTTTGGTGTGATTCTATGAAATACAAACTCAAATCCATAAGAAATAAAAATAAGAAGGAATAATAAGGGATCATGAAAATATGGAAACTTGAAG
>JARHVA010006761.1:550000-630000 GCA_037957365.1 Torreya grandis | reverse complement strand
TTGGACATTGATAACCTCCCCAAGTGCCATAATTTAATCATAAGTTAGAATTATTTCTATAAAGGACACTCATGCCTCATGTACATAAGTGATGCTAGAAAATACATACAATATTTTCAACAAGGCCATGGCTATTCTAATACCTAGAATGAATTTAGTAATGGGAATAAAGGAAACAAGTCCTTGAATATTTATATTTTTTCCTTTCTCTATCCACTACTTTAGCTTACCTTCCATTTTTTTATGGGCTAACCAAGCATTGGATACGACCTTGTTATATATTATTTTAGGCACTAGCAAGTGAATATACTTATCAAAGGCCTCCCTATAAATATAGGGCACCCCATTTATATGAATCCTATAGTGTAAGTAGTCTTAAATAATGGTGTTGTTAAGAAATAAATATATAATAAAATATATACATGGCACTGCCTCATATTTCATTTTCGTGTTGTGTAAATCCATTATTTTGATTGTTAATAAATTGTGAGAATAAATGAATGTTTTATTCAACTAATGTAAACCAAATTACTAGGGATATTATATAGCCAAGAAGATATCCTGAATAACCATCCAAAAATATAGGGAGTAAGAATAACAAAGAGCCCAAAATAGAGTTCACATGTGTAACAAAATAAAATAATATAAAAATAAAATTCTAATGTTGAATTATATGACTCTAAAAAATTAATAATAATTAGATATTGTGAATTAATCACCAATAATAATCTAAATTCTCCCCCATTAATTTATTATAGCTTGAAGTGAACAAGAGAAAATCTTTAAATGACTCAAAGTTTTCATGTGCAAGTGACTTGATGAAGACAAATGCACATTTTTATTCTATTGGGAAATATTGGATTTGGATGTTGTGTTGATGTACATGTTCACATATGAAATGAACTTGTGCCTCAATGTGATTTGTGTATTCATGAAATATTGGATTGCAAACAAGTTTTAGAACACCCTCATTATCATAATATAGGATGGTAAGTGTCTTATGTGGTACTCCCAGTCCTTATAGTATATGATATAATCATATCACTTCATACACAACTCCTCCTACAACATGATATTTTGATTTAGTGGTAGATTAAGAAACAAATTTTTATTTCTTGCTCCCCTAGGATATAAGACCATATCCCAAAAATAACACATATCTAGAAGTGGATTTTTTGTCATCAATATTTCCTATGTGATCTGAGTTTGAAAATCCTTTCAAGAAGAAATTATCATTCTTATTATATTTTAGACTCAATTATGATATATCTTAGTATCCCTTTTTTTATTTCAATTCTGACATCTTCAGCTCCTTCATGAACCATGAGAGATAGCTAACAACATAACTAATGTATATCCTAGTATATATTAAGTAAATAAGACTCCCAATAAACTATCGATAGATATTTATATTTAATTATGATGATGGATTTATATAAGATAACTTAATCCTTGTCTCTATATCTATAAAAATTAGATTAATATCCATCATCTTAAATTTATCGATTGTTGTCTTGGCATATTTCATTTGGGACATAAATATGTGATGTTCCTTTTTCCATAATTATAATCCAAGATAATAGTGTAGAAGCCTGAGATCTATCATGTTGATTGATTAGTTTAGATATTTATTGGTTGCATCAATCATCTTCACTAAACTACTAATGATGACTAGAACATTGACATACACTAAAACAATTATAATCTTTCCCCCTTATTATTTGAGGTAGATATTTGGATCATAGGGACTCCTCTGGAATCCATACTGAATGAGATTCTCATAGATTTTTATGTACCAATCTTGAGGAGCCTATTTGAGACCATATAGAGATTTGATGACTTTACATACTTTTCCTTCATTACCAGGAGTGATAAAACCTTCTAGTTGTGTCATGTAAACTTCTTGTAGATATTTATTGAGAAAGACATGTTTTACATCCATTTGGTGGATCCTCCTTCCAAATTATGCAACTAGAGCAAATATCATTTTGAATATTTTGATTTTAGTCACAGGAACAAATGTCTCCTCATAATCTATGGTTTTTTTTTTGCATATCCCTTTACTATGAGTTAAGCTTTGTGCTTGTCAATACTACCATATGATTCATATTTAATTTTGAAGACCCATTCACAATCGATTAGCTTGTTCCTTTGTGGATGATTTTGTAGATGATATAAATTTGAAACATAGCCTGAAACCCTAAAATAGGTTGAGTTTGAAATCTTAAAGTCTTGAAATAGGTTAAGTTTGAAATGTGGTGGAAACCTCCAAAAATCTATATTTTTCATCTTAACTCCTAAAGGTCTAAAACCACTCTCAAATAACCTAAAATTATATACATAAAATATAACTTAAAGTATAAGTTTACATTTAATTATGGAGGCTTGATGTCCATAATTAAATGTCAACTTATAATTAAATGTTTATTTTATGTATATACCCCCTATTTACCCATGGTAATTAATTCTATTAATTACTATTTACCATTCCTAACCACCCAAAATATTTTAAACAACCAAAATTCATCAAAACAAATAAAAAATAAAACCTATCCAACCTCCCAACAACCCTTCCAACAACTTACCCTCATCAAAAACCCATGCAAACAAATTAGTGTTACATTCACTTACTTTCACATGTGATTCAAAAAAACCCAAGATAAATTTTAACCAAATTGGGATAATCGATGTTGATCCTCCATAATCAACATCAATCCTTTGTGATTGATGTTTATTCTCATGGATTGACATTGATCCATATATACATAATGAGCCCCTATGGCTCGAGACTATAATTTTGGACTCTAAAATGCTATTGAATTGTTTTTGAGACTACATATGTACCGTGTTAGACCCCTATCCATATGATATCAAGCCATTTTGGAGGTTAAAATCTTATGTTTGCAGCATGCATTATCTACATTCACCTTGCTCATTAAAGGTTAGTTTTACATTTTGTATTGCTTAGTTTTGGCTTACATTGTAGTTTATTAGTCCTTTAGCATCTCTATTTTATCATCTATTGTCCATTTTCATTGTTTTATCAGCCTTTCAAAGCTTTTCCATCCTTCACTTTTTAGTATTAGTAGTTGACACAAAATCGATGTCGATGCACTTGAATCGACATTGATCCTTGCTCAAACACAAATAAAACTAAATTTTATTTTTGGGAGAAATCATAGTACCTAAAGCCTACATAACCTACATTTTATTTACTAAATATCTCTTCTAATCTATTTATATCCATTACTAAAAATTTGTAAAGCATTCATACATCTTGCCCTTAAATAATCCATTTATCTTATCTTTCAATCATAGATAATCTATATTTATCTAATCTTTATTAATTGGTATTTTATATTATTTATACCTACATATATTATCTTGAATAATCCATAATCATTTATATTTACAAAATTATCTTTCACATCATTTATATCTTGTAATCATTTATCTTCATCATTTTTAGCATTTTATCATCTTAATTAAAAATAGTGGGCTAACATCCATTCAAGCAAGCATTGCACTTCTTGAGATTGGTTTGTAACTAGGAAACCCACTCATCTTCCTACTAATCCATTTTTGTCCAAGTGTTTACTTATGATTTGCAGGTCATTCCTCCCCAACTAAAGAGGAGTTCCCATAAAGCTTGATCAATGGTATGCAACCAACCTTTATCTAGGTAATCTTAAAAACCCTACTTTTACTTTATTTTTAGTAGCTAATTAGATCATAGTGAAAAATAAAAAATAAAAAATAAAAAATAAAATAAAACATTCTAGCACACCTAGTGGGACCTCAATCTCATCTTTTGTTTTAAAATTAAAAAATTCTTGAATTTTCTCTCTTTCCTTTTCTTTGTGTGAACTCATCCAAAGAACATTAAGTTTGCATTTATTTTCCTTGTTGAGGTTAAAATACATTGCATCCATCTTTCTTGCTTAGGTTATTTCACATAGAATAATTTAGGTAGAAATCTATTATAGTCATCACTTTATCCACACACAAACCAAATCACAACATTAATTAACACATATAAACACTTGACATACGAAAACCGATGGGGATTTCATCACCTTGTGGAAACATTATTCTTAGTGATCCCACTTGGATTTCACCACTAAGGAGAGGACCAAGTCAGTTGTCTAGCTGAGTATAATATTTGGACTATCGGTATATATTAGCTAAGCACCCACACTAGCTATGGGATTGTAATGTGAGGGGAGAAATCCCCAAGTATCAAGCCATGTATAATTACCAATAAAGATTTCCTTTAAGTGTTAAGACAAAATACCCAAAACCATCCTTAGATTACCATTTCTTAGGACCCTCACTATCCTTTTTATTTATTTCTTCTCACATCTTAAAGTTAAAAAAGATCAGATCTTTTTGGAATGACTTTAGTTTGTGCATATTTCATTCAAACCTTAAAGCGAGTTAATTAAAAAAAAATCCATCTCATGGTTGAAATGAAATAATAGTCATGATAAAGAACTCAATCTCCATTTGCATCCTCATCCATGGAGACTACTCCAAATCCATCCACTTCCCCTGAATCCTTCAAATTACCTCATCTTCCATTATATTATACTCAAGGGAATCTAGAGTTTATTTCCATTTTGGATAATAACCCACTATCCCATAACCATTATCTCACCTTACAGAACACACCCATTTCCCTTCCTAAGGCCCCTCATATTTTTGGTATGCCATAAGGTGGAACTAATGGGGGTTCACACTCGATGAATATGGTCATAACACCATCATCACCACCACATGTATCAAACCCTATTCAATCCAGTAATATGGATACATCACTATTAGGGCTAGACCCATCCCAACAAACACCCTTGAATACATCCATTACTACTCTTATAGTCCTAAGTAACATGATAGCCCAACTTGTACTTACCCTTACATCCCCCCCAATCCTAGTTTTTATCCCAGCATCCCTCCCACCTATATAGACCCATGGTGGTGTGAATCTAACACCATTAGTCCAACCATCTCAACAAAATATCATACCTCATCCCACCATGGCTTCAAAACCACAACTCCTACCACCTCCTTAGTAGAATGTCTCATTACAACTAACTTTAGCTACTCCTTTATCATCCTAATATTTAACACCTCAATCCTCTCAAATACCTCCTCAATATCAATACATATCATCTTCCAAACCATCCTATCACTAATACATACCATCAACATATCCTCCATATGTTACTTTAACCCCATTGGTTAACACCACAACCATTGGTTATCCCCAGTCATAACCATTCATCACGTCACTACCCCTTCAACGATAATACCTAGAGGGTATACCTTAGTATAACACCCATCCAAACCTCATAAAAATCCTTATGAATAGGATGTCCCATATATAAGCCTCAACCTTAGGGCCTAATAATGTTTTCTCTTATGAGCAAATTTTTAATGAGCCCATTCATCCATCCGTACCCATGAGACCTTACCCTTCACAATGGAAATTGCCCAAATTTATTAAATTCCTAAGTAAATAAGACCCATAATAGCACCTTAGGGCATTTAGGCATGATTTTTAACTTATATCCCATGATGATGCTCTCCTACTTAGGACTTTTCCCATATCATTAGCTGGACTAGCTTTGGATTAGTACAAATCCATGCCCCAACACTCATTATTTTCCTTCAGACAATTAGCTCAAGTCTTCCTAAAATACTTATCCATAAAAATTTCTAGGAAAATCACCCTCACTGACTTGTATGGTGTCAGATAATTTGAATACAAATCCATTATTAACTTTGTAGCTCATTAGCATAGCCTAATCAACCGGTTAACCTTTTCCTTGCCACAACTTGAATTAATAAAATTATTTTCATGATCTTGTGTAAAACCTATCTCATCCATGTTACAAGTTCAAACCTTTAATAATTTTGATGAAGCCTTTATTATGGCACACAAACTTGAGATTTGTGGCATTGAAAAGGGAGCAGTTAAGTTACGCAATAAAAACTTGAAACCTAACCCATTAAAAAGTAATAACAATAATCCTAAACTAAAAGGGGTAATAAATGTTATTATTCTAAAAACTTCTCCCTCTCCAACACCCAATAAATTAGGATCATCCACTTCTCTAGGGGCCTTACTCATTTTTAGCCTAGAAAATATACCCCTTTAGGAGAGCCTTATATTTATATGTTAGATAAACTCCTACAAGCAACCATTTTTTAGCTCCCTTTGATCAAACTATTCAATGATACGCATCTTAAACCCACTTGATATAAAGAAGATAATTTTTGTGCTTATCATAGGGTAATAGGACACACCATATAATGATGCCAATCCTTTAAACAATTGGTACAAAACCTCATGAACAAGGGGGACTTTCATTTAGACAATCCAAATGATCCCCTTAATCAATCCTTTGATACTATCTAGTAGCCATCTTATAAACAAACACACAATAAAGAATCCCAAATACAAGGGCGTCACATGATTAGTACTATCCATGACCAACTTTTACCACAAGAAGTTAATACATCTCCTAAATCATCCTATAAAATACTAGACCTCCCTATAGGAGATATCCTAGAAACACAACAACATGAGACAATCTAAATCACCCCTATCATCCATTCCAACCTCCCTAATCTCATTACATGGGATCTCCCAAAGGAGGAATCTCCTAAAAATATTTGAAACCCTACTCCAAATAAGGAAGATAAAATGACAAATCTAATCAATGCAAATAAATTCCTAAATGTCTCAAAAGGAAAATCCCTCCAACATCCACTAATAAGATTAGAGTTTCCTTTGCTATCCAAAGGCAAAAGTGTTAAACCAAGTTACAAAAATATCCTAATCATATATACTATCACTGAAAAGGGAAAATCAATATCACCCCTAATTGATAATAGGCCATCTATCTTAGGACCTCATCCTTCATTTACACTACCTATCACCATCATTGAATCATCGTCTAAAGGATCCACCTAGAAATAACTTCCTTTCCTTTTAACACAAAAACCATCAACCAAACCTTCCACCTCTAATCACTTAAAAACTCTAACTAAAAACACAACTATCAAAACCAAAATTCATCCTACTAATCCTGTCCAGATAACAAATGCCAAAATTAAATTAGATCAAAAGTCTATATCACAAAATGTTGAGAAACTATAACAAGACTCATTAAGAGGATCATACACCACCATTATTGAAAAAATTTTATAGACATCCCTCATTTCATTACCACCTATCATACCATTTAACCCACACACTCAAAGACCTTCCTGGTATTGGAAAGATAAGATGTGTGCTTATCATAAGACTCCTGGACACGATATTGAAAATTGTAAAGCATTTAAATCCATAGTTTGGAATCTTTTATAGGATGATGACCTCTTAAATGAGGAATTTGATCCTAATCCCATCCTTAACCAAGAAAATAAAATCCACACTATCCCACTAGACCCACCTCCATCTATAATTTAAAAACCTATCTATCATCCCAACGATGTTCTCATCCCAAGGATAGGAGAAACCTATTTTAGTCCAATGATCCCTTTACCTCATATCCATGATAACTAATCCTTTGGTTCTTTATTTCATAAACTCTCACTAGGGGAATATCATTTATTAGCACTCAACACCTTTCTTGACACCTTTATGTATGAATATCCCAATCAACACCATGTGTATCCTGAAGCAAATATCCCATCACCACCATTTAACACCCATTCCAAAAACAATGACATAATTCCCATCTCTCCTAATTAGTAAAAATAACATGACACTAATATGGAAAAGAGTAGTCGAGGAAAATTTACTCCTAATTGGCTTGGACCATATATCATGGATCTGGGGTATATTGCTTGACTTCCTTGGAAGGCAAGTCAAAAGCATGAGTATCCTCATGATTTGCATTTGCAACATTGTCATTATTAATATCTTTGGTGATATATAAATCAACTAAACCCTTCCCATTACTTATATATATCATAATACCCACATATAACTTATAATGATATAAAATCATGTGGTCATCTGATAGCACTATCTTCATGATCTTAAATATGGGAACCTCAGCTCTGCTCATAGAATTTTTTTACTAGAAAATCTCTACCTATATATAGGAAGGATCCCCACATCATTAATATCCATAACACCACACCATTTACCATTGTATTATCACCTTGTGTCAAATCTTTGTCTTTAAGAATGTGACCTAGGCCAATTCAAGTCAACCATGACTAAAAATTTAATCTAAGATAAAATTAAATCAAAAGGGTACAAAGCATAGACCACTCCCTTGAAGGATGGTTATCCAAAATTCAAAAACATAGAATTCTACCTTGAAGGATATCTATTCATAAAACTCAAAAATATATCTTAAAAGCATAGACCATTCCCTTGAAGGATGGCTATTCAAAGTTATAAATAAAAAAAGCTTCCCACATTGATCAACTTTTCTATCTCAGCTAAAAGTTATCAAGCATGCCCATAAAAACTCCAAAAGAAAAATTCAAATAATATCCCAAGAAATCTTCCCATATTGATCATCTTTCCAAAATCTAGCATACTTCCCACATTAATCAGTCTTCATAAAATCAAACATGGGTTGATCCAAGTTGGTCATATCATCACTAGTACACAAAGACTTAGCCTCCAACCTAGGGAGATATCATGATCATAATTTAATATCCATATATACTCATATTAGCATCATCCCATATCATTTCCTATCTTAATAAATCCTAAGATTGGTTAATTGACAATCAACAAGATGTTTATTAGCATTAAATAAGGTTTGTAGAATACATAGATCACAAAGGAGCTCATGCCTCACCATGATCCAAAAAACTAAGGGGTTGAGTTTACCTAGGTTACTCTTTTATCATATATCAAATTGACATTAAAATAAAAACTCATACCATCATCTAACCTGATTCAACTTTCCATCAATGATACCAAAGCTTATTAAAACACATAAAAAGGTTATAGCCCATAACCACATCACTATCAAAACTAGGAATGCACATATGAATCCACCAAATCGCTTGCTATAAGCATTCAAAAAAAAGTCCAATTTCACCTCAAAAATATTCAATCAATCACATGTACATATGCTAATGACATGTAGGCCATATTATTTATGGTATGCCATTATAATCCATGTTGATCCTTTAAGTTGATGACCATCCTTATTAATCGACATTGATTAGCCTTTTTTGCACTAATTATAATTTTTCATGCATTCATTCCTACCTTTGAGCTCAATCTTGTTACCTTGCCAAATTTATCCCATTATTTATCCTATTATATTTTAGGCTAGTGGAGATTGAACCTTGTTGATCCTATAACCTTCACAAGGCATGTATTTTTTTTCAGCATCATGCCTTTGCAGATCTTAAGAGTGTACCTTAGCTTGAGATCATTCATCTATAAGTAGTGCACACAATGTAAGCACATCAGATGCTTCAGTCAGCTGACCCTATAATTTTTTCTCTGAATTTCCTTCATTTAAACTCACCTACTCATATTTATGGCAATTTATTACTTATTTGTCTTGGGGTATTTCTACTTGTAATATCCCAAACCTTTGTTAGTGAAATATTGTACTTCATCACTGAGCCTATAGTATTGGCACTTTTTTTTATCGATTACATCCCCATCCATCCATTCAGCACAAACAATCCAAATTCACATTTGGAGGTTCTGATTGACATTTATCGAATAAGCTAAAGATGTTTGGATCATGTTATTTATAACCATAACAATAATTTACATTGATCCTCTTTGATCAACCTTGATCCCTTATCTTGAATTTACTTGCAATATTTCATGTGCATATATCCTTATACCCAAATCTAAGTAAATTACACCCATTACAATTATGATGCTTTACACCCAACATCCTAGGTTAGTGGAGGATGACTCTTGTTAGTCCCTCAACCTATCCTAGCTCACCCTCTATTGGGCACATCTCACATTTATAGATCCTAAAGAGTGCATTTCACCTTGAGATAGTACATCTATAGGAAGTTCCCTAACTATTATCATAGAAGATACTTTAGTTAGACCTTCCTATCATTTGTCTCCTTGGTAGTTTTTGTTTAAACCCACTTGTTCATATTGCTGGTAATCTATTTTGGCATTGGGGCATTACTGTGTGTAATTATCCTCTCCTTATAAGTTCAAGCAAGTTGTTTATTTGAATATTTGCATCATTTTCCTTTAATTTTATCCTTCAAATCCTCATCCTATCCATCCATCTACTAAATTTTTCAAACCCTTCATCATCTCATCATCCCATGCGAGATCTTGGTTTGAGGGGGAATACCTCTCACATACACCTGAGGCATTAGACCCATCCTAGTTTTTGTCAAGCAGTTAGTCTATACAAACCACTCAATAAAAAGGGGTAAGTGTAGATGCTTAAAATCTACACCAAATCCTAAAACCCTGAAATAGGATGAGTCTAAAATCCTAAAGTCTTGAAATAGGCTAAGTTTGAATTGTGGTGGAAACCTCCAAAAATCTATATTTTGCATCTTAACTCCTAGAGGTTTGAAACCACTCTCAAACAGCCTGAAAGTATATAGCTAAAATATAACTTAAAGTATAAGAAACTAAATTTCCATGATTGAATATCAACTTATACTTAAACCTATCCAACCTCCCAATAACCCTTCCAATAACTTACCCTCATCAAAAACCCATACAAACAACTTAGTGTTACATTCACTTACCTTGGCATATGGTTCAAAATAACCCAAACCAAGTTTTGACCAAATTAGGCTAATCAATGTTGATCCTCCATAATCAACATTGATCCTCCATGATTGATGTTGATTTTCATGGATCAATGTTGATCCATATATACACAGTGAGCCTTCATGGCTCAGGACTGCAATTTTGGACTATGAAATGCTACTAAATTATTTTTTAGACTACATAACCCTACTAAACCCCCATATAAATGATAGCAAGCCATTTTGGAGGTTGAAATCCCATGTTTATAGCACACATTGTCTACATTCACCTCACTCATTAAAGGCCAGTTTTATGTTTTATATTGATTAGTTTTGGCTTACATTATAGTTTATTAGTCCTTTGACATCTTTGTTTTATCATCTATTGCCTATTTCAATTATTTTATCAACATTTCAAAAAAAATCCATCTTTCATTTTTTAGTATTAGCAGTTGACATAGAATCGACATCAATTCACTTGAATCAATGTCGATCTTATAGGATCAACACTGATCCCTGCTAAAACACAAAAGTAGACCCAAATTCTATTTTTAATAGAATTCATAATCCCTTAAGCCTACATAATCTACATTTTATTTTATAAATATTTCTCCTAATTTATTGATATCCATTATTGAAAATTAAAATTGATTTTGATCCTAAAGTATTGACATTGATCCCTGTTAAAACACAAAAATAGACCTGAATTCTATTTTTGGTAGAATTCAGTCCCTCAAGGCTACATAATCTACATTCTATTTTCTAAATATCTCTCCTAATCTATTGATATCCATTATTGAAAATAATCAAATCATTTATACATCTTGTCCTTGAATAATCCATTTATCTTATCTTTCAATCACAAATAATCTACATTTATCTAATCTTTATGAAGTGTTATTTTGTATTGTTTATACCTGCATCTATTATCTTCTATATTTTATCTGTTATCTTGAATAATCCATAATAATTTATCTTTCACATAATATATATCTTGCAGTCATTTATCTTCATCATTTTATCATTTATTCATCTCAATTGAAAATAAGGGTTGACATCCATTTGGGCAAGCATTACACTTCTTAGGACTAGTTTGTAATCAGGCAGCCCACTCATCTTCCTACTGATCCATTTTTGTCTAAGTGTTTAGTTGTGATTTGTAGGTCATTCCTCCCTAGACAAAGAGGAGTTCTGACAAAGCTTGATCAATGGTTCATAACCAATGTTTTTCTCTAGGTAATCTTAAAAACCTTGCATTTACTTTGTTTTTAGTAGCTAATTAGATCACATTGAAAAACCAAAAAAAATATACTAAAATAAATTTTCAAGGTGTCATGTTTTATGTTTCATCAATGATTGAAATCATGGATCCATGGCATCCTTCCAAGGTTTAGACTCTAGGGATTCATGAATTATGTATAGGGCTCTTTTAATTCTACAATTATGCTCATTAGGTCCAAATTGACCTCATTTTGAGTCATGTTATGAGTCCTTTATCCAATAATCAATGTGTCTAGAATTCTATCTAGTTTAGCATCCATTAATGTACTCATATATTATTTATACATACATTGAGTGTTACCTATGAGTGGTAGATCTGCACCATTATTCCCATTATCATTGTCTTCATTTGGTGGATTACCATCTTTTGAATTCTCTATGGGATTGATTAGTGTACTAATTGAACATAAAGAAGGAGCTTATATTGTTATCTTATGAAATAACTCAACATAGTTGCTTCTATATATTTTATTTCTATTTGGATCCATTAAACTATAGGCAAGTTCTTCTTCACTATACCCTAAGAAGACATTTTTTTTGCTTTCATGCATCAAGTTTATTCCTCTCTATTTTTGGAATATACATACTTACTTTGCATCTAAAGAGTCTGTATGAAACTGACACCTTATTCAAATTATACTTGAGTCAAATTACAACTTAGTAAAATGACATTTTTGACTAGGTTGATTAAACTTGTAACAAATTTCTAAAGAATTATAGAAAATTAATAAAACTCACTTAAGCAAATTAATCTAAATTATAAGCCTAAGTGTAAATTCCATGAAAGTGTTGAATAATTATTTATTAGAAATTAAAAATATCAATAAAACACTTGAGTTTGCACCCATACTTGCCAATGTGTAACCTATTTTCTTATGCAACCCATGCTTACCAATGTCCAACCTCTTTCCTATGTGTTGACCTCAAAAATGGAATCCTTCTGAGACCAAATATCTAGTTTTTAATCCAATAGTTGTAAATTAGTCTGATCAATCTTGAAAATATATAAATAAGAGATCTAAGACCACCATTTTTAAGATTTAGTTATAAAACTTACTATGCATAAATTTCAATAGATAATCTTCACCTATTTTCAAAACTTGACAAATCTTGTGAGCCTAAGCCATTGGTGCACTAGGAAATGATGGAGGAGCATGTTACTCTTCATTGATGCAGATTTGGAGCACTAAATCTATGAAAAATCATGTTTCTTGGCCACTCTTGGAAGGAGGGATGCTACTTGAAAAGTTTAATTGTATTCCTTTCTTAATTAGCTCTTAGAATTCATTAGCAATATGTTAAGTTGTGGAGCTAAAAGCTTCACTGATGCAAATGGAAGAGGTTGTTAAGTGTTACAATGACCAATGTCAGTCTTATCAACCAACGTCAGTCATCTTCAATGTTCACAATAACTGACATCGATTATGTGTCGGCCGACATCGGTCAAACAGGAACCGACATCGGCAACCTGTGTGTGTGCACTTGCATGCGCTTCCAGAAATGGTCTAATTTTAGACGGACAGTTAGTTTGCATGTAAAATACTAATTTTAGTATTGAGTCTAAATTTCTAATTATTGTAATTAGGAAGTCTAATTATTGTTTGTATGGGATCTATTTAAGAGACCCATGAGGCTGTATTGTAATTAAGGATAAGGAAGAGATCCTTCCAATTGTAAGATTAGTTGATCCACAGGTTGTGCAAGATCAGGGAAGATCTACATGGTAAGTAAGGTTAGTTGATCTATAGGTGTGTGTGTGTGCAAGGTCAAAGGAGATTTGTAGGGTACCAAGGTCAAAGGAGATTTGCAACACAACAAGGAGTAAGATCAGGGAGATCTACTTGGAGTACTTTGAGTACTTGGTGTACTAGCAGTATTGTTACTGACTGGTGGAGGGAACAACTCTGTGTTTGAATTGTGTTTGTAATTGATTGTGTGAGAAAGAGAAATATTGAGGGAGAATTACTGGTACACCCAAGAGGTGTGGGAAGAGTGTGATTTCTTCATTGTCTTTCCTTCTGGAAGAGTATTAATACAAGATTGTATTGTCTCTCATATTCTGTGTTGTTTCTGAATTCTAGTTACATATTACTTCTAGTTAAATTCTGTGTTTAGTTGCTTATACAAAGGTAATCAATTGTGCTCTTAATCTAAATTAAGAGCACAACTGATTACCTTTGTATAAGAAACTAAACACAGAATTTAACCAGAAGTAATATGTAACTAGAATTCAAAAACAACACAGAATATGAGAGACAATACAATCTTGTATTAATACTCTTCCAGAAGGAAATACAATGAAGAAATCACACTCTTCCCACACCTCTTGGGCTTACCAGTAATTCTCCCTCAAGAGTTCTCTCTCTCACACAATCAATTACAACCACAACTCAAACACAGAGTTGTTCCCTCCACCAGTCAGTAACAATACTGCCAGTCTACCAAGTACTCAAAGTACTCCAAGTAGATCTCCTTGATCTTACACCTTGTTGTGTTGCAGATATCCTTTGACCTTGCTACCCCGTATATCTCCTTTGACCTTGCACACACACACACACACCTACAGATCAACTGACCTTACTTACCATGTAGATCTCCCCTAATCTTGCACAACCTGCAGATCAACTGATCTTACAATTGGAAGGATCTCTTCCTTGTCCTTGATTACAATACAGCCCCATGGGTCTCTTAAATAGATCCCATACAAACAATAATTAGACTTCCCAATTACAATAATTAGAAACACAGACTCAAGACTAAAATTAGTCTTTTACATGCAAACTAACTATCCGTCTAATATTAGACTAGTTCTGAAAGCGTATGCAAACACACACACACACACGTACACTGAAGATGACCGGCGTCAGTTGATCAGACCAATGTTGGTTACTATAACACTCAACAACCTCATCCATTTGCATCAGTGAATATTTTAGCTCCACAACTTAACACAATACCCCTTGAGGTAGTAATCTTGACATGTTAGTCTCTTTATGATTATTTTTAGATATTTTCTTGACTAACGCATGGACTAACCCATATCATAATATTACTCCACATTTTGGCATGCCCAGTGGGACTTGCACCTCACATAAACATTTATCCCTTCTGATTTAGCACTCAGACCCTCTTTTGAGGTTGTTTTCTCTTCTTTTCTCTAAATTTCCATGTTTCATGACCTACAAGAGAAATGGTAGATTCAACCTATAAAATGATAGAATCACTCTATACATCAATATATTTGACCTATACAATGGTACAATCAACCTAGACATCGATAAGAACACCCTAGAAAGTGGAAAAATTGACCTATGCAATAGCAAAAATGACCATGTAAACAACAAAATTGTTTTATATGATTTTTGTCTATCTATGTGTGTTTAACAAGAATGGCATAATCCATCTATTAATTAGTGGGAATTAATTATGGAATGATGGATTCACCAATAGAATAATGAAATCATATTGGATCATAAATGTGTAGGTAACTACACTATTTATTCTATCTTTCTATCATTTTTATCACTTCAATGGAAATGCCCTACTAGTAAACAAAAATGCCATGTTAATCAATGAACATGACTTGTTAATCAATGGAAATGCCCTAATCAGTGAAAATGACCTGTATAATGGTGGGGTCACACTATGGAATGGTAAAATCACACTATGGAATGGTAGGAATACACTGTGGAATAATGGAATTGACCTATGTTGAAAAATAGAGAGTTAAACAATGAGCTACAAATTGACTTGACAATTTTACACCTTTTTTTTAGACTTATAACACCTAGTTTGTAGGATTTAAACCATTTAGTCTCCATTTCACAATAATCAAAAGTAAATTTCATTTCACATGTCTTTTTGGTGCTCTAAAATAAACTCAATTTTTATTTCAATGCTTTTAAGATATTTTTATTTTTGATTGATTATTGAGTGTTTTTTTTGTGTAAAATGAGTCTAGCATGTATTCTCTCCCACCGTACCATTTAGGGAACTTCGGTGATAAAAAATGCTTCATTTTTTGTGTTTTTATTAATTTGTCCAAAAGCATAGAAGGAAAGTTGCTAACGCATGCCCCAAAATCTAAGTGATTGGGGTGATCCCAAAACAACCATAAAGTCTATTTACTATTTTTATTTCTTACATATTGGCTTGTGGGTGGGAGTTCATAGCCTTGCCACAAGTACTCTAGGGAAGCGTTGACCTAAGAATTCATTTCCCAAAATCACTTCAACCCTAGTCCATGGTAAGGGTATATAAATTGATGTCAACTTACTATAATGCTTGGTTAAGTAATTAAATAGTCTCCATTAGTAAGATATCACCTCAAAATATAGGGTTAATTTAGACATCACACTACACTAAGCAATTGATGGATGTAGTGATTGTGAAAAGGATAAGACCTTTTTACAACAAGGTAGTTAGCACATATCTAAATGACGTGTATTGCCCTAGTGTTAACAAAACATATGGGACCATTTATAATGTATGATAATTGATAATTTTAGATAAACCCCACTTATCACAGATATATTGTCAATGTAGGGTGAGTAACCAAAAGTTCTATGTCATCATAAAAAATCTTAAAAAAGAGGGGCTTAAAAACCCTACTTTTCATGTGCATTTAAATTTTTTGATTAACAACATTATTTCCTCTCAAGACTAAGTATATAGATGGAATTTGACAATATGAAGCCACCTTGTTAGTTTTTAGGATTAGGATGATACACTTAGGTGTTTTTTTTATTTTTCCTTTTTACTTGCATTATCTTGAGTCAAAACTATTTGTTTGTCTAAACACATCCAAACCCAAACACATATTATACACTATCTATTTAACAAAGATGTGTTACATTGGTCAAATCAAACTCAAACATGTAGTCCATTGCACACATACAATATGAGGTGTTACTCTACCCAAATTTTGGGTAATATTTACTTAATTTTAATATTATGATATTGTTATACTATTTGAATAGTACTATTGTGTTTTCCAATTGAAACCAATTCAAATCATGTCCATTTGGACCCAAATTTGGTTTGGGATCAATTGTTTACATCAGGGTTCATTTTTAAACCCACATAGCTTTTATAAGCCAAATAATGTCAAATTGGGGTTTATTTTTTAAACCCACATACTTGTTAGAATCCAAGTCAATCCAAGTTAGGTTCACTTTGAACCGTATGCCGTACCATACTCTATTTTTCTAGGGGTATATTTTCTAAACTAATACCACCCTTTTTAGGGGCATCATTTATGGACCAAAACCACCCTTTCAAAGGGCATATTTTTGGGATTGATATCACCTTCTTTGGGCCTAATTTTTAATTACCAAGCTAATCCATGCTAATTTTCATATACCAACCATGTTCTCCTCCTTTGGCTTGCATTAGAAACCAAGATATGCAATGCCTAAAGTTTACCATTCTAGGCCCTCCTCCTTCAGCTTGCACAAAAAACCAAGATCCATAGTGGTAGAATGTTACTATTCTAGGTTCTCCTCCTTTAACTTACATGAGAAACCAAGATCCACATTGTTCAAAGGTTACCATTTTAGGTTATCCTTCTTTGGCTTACATGAGTAACCAAGCTTCATATCACTTGAAGGTTACCATTTTAGGTTTTTCTCCTTAGGCTTACATGAGCAACAAAGATCTATAGTACTTTAAAGTTACCATTATATGTTCCCCTCCTTTGACCTATGCAAGTAACCAATCTCTACAATGCCCAAGGGTCACTATTCTAGGTCTTCCTCCCTTTCCTTCCAATTTTGGTAGCTCATTACCTAAGTAAGGTCATGCAATCATGACCAGGCATGTTAAGGTTACTATCCTTATCCCACCACTAATATTTATTGAATCAATCATTGAGGAACTTCAATTAGATGAAAAAATCTTTGTTGATAAATTCTTTGATAGTCTAATTTTTGGAGAGCCCATTATTGAACCACAAGCCATTATTCACCCTATGCCAACTATTCCCAACTTTAGATAATCCATGCTAGTCTTTGACCCACAATAGAACCAACCATTACCTTTTTGAGATCTATATTTTAAATGAAAAAATGTGTTCAAAATTGATATTTTACAACCAATTATAAACTAAGGCCACAATGTTTTTATTGAAACATCTATTTATGATGAGTCAACCTATGATGAATCACCTTTAGATCTTTACCCTATTATCTAGGAACCTCTCTTTGACAAGATAATATTAGTTGAGTTACTTTTCAACCCTTATCATTTTTTTGAAACATCTCCCTTTGACAAACCAGTCTCTATGGAATTATCTATGGATATTTCCCCCCTCATTGAGGACTCTTACTTTGACAAGCCAACCTCTATGGAGTCACCCCTCAATCCATTCCCTCTCTTTGAGGGGATTCACTTAGATGAGACAATATATGTTTAACCCTTCTTTGATGATTCTATTTTATAAAACCCATTATGCCATCAGAGGTCATTACTTGTCCAAAACTAAGCATTCAACAATACATAATTATATCAACATCCACGATTAAAGTAGAATTAAAATTAGAGTCAGGGTTTATTATTGAGCCAAAATAAGATTTAGAATCAGAACCAAAATCAACATCAAGATCAACATTATATTCAAATTCCCTTGAGTTAGGCTTAGCTTCAGAATTAGAATATGATTGTAGTTGTTACAACATTGGTTACTATTGATCAACTTTGACCCTACAAATCAAATTGGGACCCTTATAGGTAAAAACATGAATTTTTAGATGTTTTAAAGGTATAATATTTTATCATGGGGTGTATTATAAGTTATTTTATGTGATTTAATTCTATATAATCCTTGGTCTTGGTATAATTAGTCAATATGTCACTTTGAGTCATTTAGAAGCCATTTAGGGGTCATGAATACAAGTGGGATGGTTTTCAAGGTGTATAAGTGTCCTATTTTACTTTAAAATGTCTAATAGGTCATATTAACTATTAAAAACATCATTTCATCTGAAACTTATAGGTTATCTAATTGAAAATCAAGAAATTAATTGAAAAAAGAAGAATTTGACACTTGTATGGCCCATGAGGGAAGGTGACACATGGGAAAAGGTCATTAAATGTCTCTTTAGATTATTAAAACTAATTAAAATGCTTTAAATTCTATATAAGTGTCATTTTTTAGCTAAAACCACTATTCTCCTTCTTCAACCTTCTAGACACATAAACCTAGTCAGTAGGTTTGTACTTGGTATGAATAGTTGGAGAACTTTCAGGTCAAATGCCTTTGGGAGGTTAAATTAAAATTAGAGAGATTAATTTAAATAATAATATTTTAATTAATGGTCAACTTTTATTTATGAACCATCCCTAAAAATTTGGTTGTGTTTTTCTGCTTGCCAATCTATGCACCCTACAGGTTTTTCTCTTGTTTGGATGATTCCATATAATATAGATATTAGGATTGATTATAAAGGATTTATAATCCCTCTTATAATTATATCAATGTTTGTTTTATCATTTAATTTTTTTTTTATGGGCTAAGTATCTCAAGTTGCAAGAGAATGTACCATTCTATGTTGTAGGTAATTTCCACTATTTATAAAACCTTCATGATTTGATGGTAACTTAAGGGGGTTGTGTTAGCTTAATTTAATTTTTTTAAATTCTCTCTTTATTCCCTTTACCTTTCAACTTCATTCTTCAAATAAATTTTCATGAGTTTGTAATCATATGTAACATATACAGTCTTCCACCATTAATAAATCTATATAGGTGCCATGAAGGAAGAAAATCATGTTGGAATAGATGTGTTAAAGTTGGTTCTAATACAATAATAAATATAATAAACCATTTGGGTAATTGGTAAAGAGTCCAAGTCTGTTGATGATGTCAAATAATATTCATTGTAAACACTTACATTCAAATAATATATAACTCAAAATGTTTACCTGCAGGTGTCCTCATGAAGAATATCATGTTGAGAGGAGTGTCTAAGATGAGAAATATATATTTATAGAGAGTAAAGTATATTTTAAACATTTTTAAAATAACCAAACTTAATTATAACTCACACATCTTGAATAATGTCTATATTTGTACTCATTGCTTGTATATGAAATATGCACCTATAAGTAACATTGATAGAGATATAGAGGTAATTTTACGAAGAATATTGGACAAGTTGAAACTCTTTTGAAGTCATAATATTTTATGAGGAGCATGGTATGCCTATTTTAAAGGTTAGGTTGATATATATAAGTATAAACATGTTTAAATATTTAAATGATTGTATTCAGGGATGAAATCCCTAAACATGCAAAACAGAGCATCGAGGCTTTTTGGAGATACTTTAGAATAATGTCAAGTTGATCTCTTATCATCCAAAATTCAGTTATTATACATACCATAAATATTCAAATTTTAAAAATAATAAGGTGATTTTTTCCTATGGTTTTCTTATTAGGAAGGATCAAAATTACCCTTTTGACTTTTAAATTATGATAGTGTCATCTACAAATTTTTGAAGTTACAAGGTGACTCTAGCAAATTCAAGTGAAAATGGGATATGTCTTCATGGTTGGAAAATAATTTAAAGAGGAATGGCATAAAAATGAGAAAAATTATCTTTAAAAGAGATGATATACTATGTTTGGTCCTCATAAACACCTACAAGTGCCATTACCTTTAGACTGTTCACTTATAGCCAAGGGTCAAGTTCTAACACTATCTTTAGCAAGGAATTAAGCATGGAACACTTACATTAGTATATGGAGGATTTTTATAATTGGATCATAGGATCCAAGGGTGGTGTGTAGCCTATCAGATAAATAATCTTCACTTACAGGATTATACTGATCACAACATAGTTGACTGTGTTTGACTATGACAATAGTGAGCAAGTTTGAAGACTGTGAGTGTTGATAGTGTATAACCAAGGTGAAAAAATGGGTAAAAATAATTTTAAATAACCATAGGGGACTCTATGTAGGTTTTATACTTTTCCTCAGGCTTAAAACATGTAGGATTACATATAGGTGGCCTCCTATTCTACAAGAAACACAATCAATTATAACTGAGTGGTGACAATTAATCTAAGTAAGAAGTATGGAAGAGTGTGTGAGAGGTTGGAGAGACAAATTGATATTTTATCACATCAATAATGATCATAAAAATAATTATATTCTTTTGATATTGTATATAAAATAGAGATGGACTCACAACAAACATCATACACTCCACAAAAAAAAACCCAACATTAAACCCATTTCACACATGTCTATCTTGGGTCTATAAGGAATTGAAGGTTAAAATTTTGTTATAAAAGACTAAAATATTATACATAACATGTTTAATAATTGGATAAACTCCTCAAATAATCACCATTTTTTGAGAAAATAGGGGAGTGCCCTATGTTTTGTCTTAGATAGAGGGCACTCTCTTTATGCATAAAACTTGTAGTCTTGAGAAATGAGGATGGAAGAGTGAACCAAAGGTTATTTGGACATGTTAATTAGGTGTTTATATTTTTAAAAACACAAAAAAAAAACAAAAAAAACATGTAAAACTAATCATATAAGGAGGAACCTCAATAGGGTGGCCTAGATCATAGGGGTTACATTCAGGCCTATTAGGCAAGGTTTAAGCCTAAGGCCAAATGGGAAGTCACTTAAACTTATAACCTATGATATGAATTATAATCCATTTGAGAATTATTTTGGGATCATAATAGATGTTTTAAATATTTTGGAGTGCATGATAAACCATAATAAAGCCACTTTTGGCTCAGAGATAGTCCAAGCCTATAAGAAATTGAGAAATAAGCTTGGTGGGCTAAGTTGAAATGCTCATATCTACTTTGACACATTTTATGGAGATTTAAGGAGATAGGAAAATTTATAATGGGTACTTAAAATCATTTTTGTGGAATTTTTTTGAAATTTCAACATCTTACCTTCATGAACAAGCTTAAGAGCCTAAGCACTCAAAACCTTTTAAAACCCTTAGATAAAGACCTGATTGGGAATATGAGGTTAGAGAGATATATAAGTGGGGTTAAATGAACATTAAATTTATTTAAACTTGTATGGTACTTTCTCAATATACTCCCCATGATTTTGGACTATATGAAATTATACAGATGGAGTATAAAATAGGGGTTTCTTAACTATTATGTGCATTGTGTAGGCTATAGAAGGTTCCAAGATATGAAAATTACATGGAAGGGAATATTAGGACTAAATTTAACTCCCAATTTCAATTTAATACCTCAAAATAACTCCTAATTTCCTCAATCAACTACTTCATCTTAGCTAGTCAAGACTGGCATAGTGAGCATGATACTGAGATGGGTGATAACTTCAAGTGAATGGATTTTTTAGGTCTACTTGAGTAGTCTAAGGACATGAAGGTTCTTTAAAATTTTCATCCACTCCATCAAATGTATTTTCATGAAAAAATTAAGACAATTTTGAGGCCAAGTGTGAAGGGTGACTGAAAAGGAGTTTCTTAGACTACAAGTAGTGATGGCTCACTTCTAAGAGATTATATATGAGTAATATTGTAACAAATAAATGGAGAGACATGTTTGAAATCATTCTCTCTAAATAAAATAATTATACCTATCTGTATTCAATTTTTAGATGTTCAAATAGGGCTAAATCATGAAGGCAATTTTTTGAGCTACTAAAGGGAATTCCATGCCACTTTTCATGAGTTTCATGACTTAAAAATCCACTTATCTCTTCTAACCTTGTATCATCTATATCACACCCTCTTATCATACATAAGTAACTCATTTTATCATCATTACAAGTTTCCTTGTGACCTTTGGACTTCTTTATTCTCCTCTCTCTCTCAAGTTTTATAAGAACTACCCATTTTAGCCTTTGTAAACTATGTTCCACTTGTCTATGGTGAAGCCATACTCATTTGCATACCATAGATCAATAAATAATAATAAATTTTGACTCTTATATTACTATTCATAGTGTGTTTTAATTTGATTGTTAATCTTGCTTAATGATGACTCTTTTTTCCTTAGCATGTTGTCTCATTCTCTCACCTATTTGTAGTTGGAAAGATTCTTCTTGTAGGTCATGTGAAGTGTTTTATGATGTGTCAATGTTGAGTGAGTTAGCCTATTCAAATAGTTCCATGATAGGAATATTGTATATTCTTCCTAGACTAAACATTTATCACAAGCTCATAATGAAATATCTATGTGAAAAGATGTAGATTAGAGAATTATATGTTTGGTTAGTCCCTTATCTCATGTGTTTCATGTAACTGATTGGTAGTCATCAACTTATTTGGTGTATCACCTCCTTTAGGATAGGCTACTTTTGATTTTATCTCCCTTTTCCATCATAATCATAGGTGTAATAGTGTTCTACAAGTGGTACATCAAGGGAGCTAGCCCTATCTAGAGATTCACCTTAGTCTTAGGCTCACCCATAGGCTAGAGGTGTTTCATTTGTGTCACTTGGATGAGGAGAGTTGACACATCTCCTCAAAGGGTGAAAATACAAGTGAAAATAGTTTTTGGCACACCTGATGGGACACTTAGTCCAATAATTTGAAAGATTTTTTGTGTTTTATTTCAACACATAAGCCTTCAGAGGCATCTATCCAAGCATAAATGGTGACTCCAAAGTTACATTAGCTAGTTAAGTAGCCTAGGTATTCCTTTTAAAGGTTACTGATAATCATTCTTTGTGTTCTTAAGTTTTAATGAATTTACATGGTTGAATTTGGTGTTGAGTATTGGTTTACACAAGTTGGTGAGGATTATCAAGCTTATGGCACTCCCTATCAACCTTGTCATGATCCTTACTAGCTCCAATATGATCTTTGCCAGCTATAATATGGTCCTTACCAGCCTTGCCATGAGTTGTATCAGCCCTCTTGTAATCCTTATCCTCATGAAGATGCCCATCAACTTAAATAAATAATTTTCCAAGAGAACCTATATAATAAAATTGAGAAGTTAGAGTTGATAGTGAAATTTTTGAGTCAAGGTGTGATTGAAGGCTTAGAGCCAAAACAAGATCCTATGGTCAAACACAACCAATTTAACCTTCCTCAAGCTAAATTATATTTCAATGAATATATTTCTAAATAGAAGGAAGAAAAAAAAGATATTTTAGCCTAAGGTCTTCCTACCCTTCCTCAAGAGCTTCCAAATGGATATTCTACAATTCATTCACAATCTAATTTTGAGTTTTATGTTCCACATCCACTATCTAGTTCATCTTGTCCTCACCCTATCACCCTTTGCCCTGATGGACCTATAATATGGGAAACTAAATAAGATCATTTGGTTGAGAGAAATTTAGATCTATTTCTTGAAGAAAGCATAGCTCCTTGGCCACCTCATTGGGATAAGTCACCTAATTTCAAGATGTATAGTCTTGGCATCACCAAGAAGGAGGAGATTGAATATTTTTCATCCCTGAAGAAAATTCAGGTTATGATAGTTGAGATGAAACTTAAGATCCCTTAAGAGGTCATAAATGTTGAATAATAGGTGGGTCCTTGTGTTGAGTCTTCTTGTTGTGTTGATAATGAAGAATGCCTTCCTTGTGTTAAAGAAGAAATTTTGGATGAAGTCCTTTTGGATTATAAATAAGAGGATGAAAGATATTCTCTTGTTGTTCCCCTTCATGATGTTGATCAAATAGAAGATGAGTATTTGTGCTAGTAATTTATAGGCATTTGCAATGAGTTTGATTCTCTCAAGGGGTCTACAAATTCCTTATAGCTAATTAGAAGTGATGATAAACAAGACAAAATTTTTAAAATGTAATAAATGATCAAGAACAATCCTATAATTAACCTTGGTATGACTTTTTTGAATCATTGGAATAGGTTACAGTCCTCTTCAAGGAGATTATGATCTAGTCAAAAATGGAGAAGGAATCCTTAACACTCAAGTAAGTATGCAAATAAAAAACAACTTTTCAAATCTATCATTTTGAGATACATATGCATTCCATGATAATATGTTTGAAATCATCAATATGGGCCATCATCCTTTCAACCGGTTGGGAGAAAAAAAAATCAGCTCTTGAAGGATGGAACAAGCTTCTAGTGGCCTCAATATTCTAAAGAACAAGAAGCTACTCCTCTTGAATCTATGCCTACTAAGAAAATGCAAGTTGATCATAAGATGAAGAGTAGGAAGAAATATGAGGTATGTGTAAAAGGCCAAAAGGAATAAATTTAAATTGGAGACCTATTTGAAGATGGTCAACTTGAAAGCATAGTAACTGAAGTCCCAAAGAATAGGTCTAATCCATAAAGTATCAAATCCAAAGAGCAACATGCTTGGCACTATGATTCATCTCATGAAGAAGAGTATTCAATAAAATTTATTTTTGATCATATAAATGAGGTATGATTAGTTTATAGGTGTGCATATTTGCTTGTTTTCTATTTTCCCTAAGGGCTTTGAGCACATATGTGTCTTTTTAGTATGTTTGCTTTACTTTGTGTGTCCTTTATTTTCCATGGTTGAGGTAATTAGTGGACTTGTCTTGATCAAATATTTTTATAAATGGTCAAAGTAATATTATAGTTTTTTATACTTTATATGACTCCTTAATCCCAATAGACTGATAAGGCTACTGATCTTTAGTATAGTAGGCATACTACCCCAATGAGTCACCAATTTGTTGACTAAATGTGACCTTGTAGGTAAAATTAGGACCCCTATAGGTAAAAAAATGAATTTTTAGATGTTTTATGGGTCTAATTTTTTTAATGAGTTGTATTATAAGTTATTTTATGTCATTTAATGTTATATTAGCCTTGGTCTTGGTCTAATTATTCAATATGTCATTTTGAGTCATTTAGAAGCCATTTAGGGGTCATAAATTTAAGTGGCAAGGTTTTTAAGGTTTAAAAGTGTCCTATTTTAATTTAAAACATAAAATAGTTCATATTCCCTATCATAAATGTTATTTCATCTAAAACTTGTAGGTTATCTAACTAAAAATCAAGAAATCAACTAAATAAAGAAGAGTTTGGCACTTGTACAGATCATGAGGGAAGGTGAACATGTGGGATAAGGTAATTTAATGTATCTTTATCTTAATTAAACTCATTTACATTATTTGAAATGATATGTAAGTGTCATTTTTTAGCTAAAACTATTTTTCTCTTTCTTCACCCTTATAGACACATAAAACCAGTCAGTAGGTTTGTTCTTGGTATGGACATTTGGAGAAATTTCAAGTCAAAAACATTTGGGAGGTGAAATTAAACTCATATAGATTAATTTACATAATAATATTTTTATTATTGGTCAACTTTACTTTATGAATCATCCCTAACAAGTTGACTATGATTTTTTGCTTGCCAATATGTGCACCCTATAGGTTTTGCTCTTGTTTGGATGATTATGTATAATCCAACTATTGGGATTGATTCTAGAGGATGATAAATACCTCATATAATTATTTTAATGTTTTTTTTAGTATTTAAAATTGTTTTTTTGGCCAATTATCTCAAGTTGCAAGAGAATGTACCACTCTATGTAGTAGGCAGTTTCCACTATCTACAAAACCTTCATGTTTTGATGGTGACTTTATGGGGTGGTGTTAGGCTCATTTACATGTTTTAAATGATATATTTATTCCATTTACCTTTAAACTTCATTATTAAAATCACTTTCCATGAGATTACAGTCATATGCAACATATACAGTCTTCCACCATTAATGAATGTGTACAGGTGCCATGAAGGAAAAAAATCACATTGGAATAGATTTTTTGAAGTTGGTTTAAAGAAAATAATAATTTGATAAATTGGTAAATATTACAAGTCTGTCCATGAGGGCAAATAATACTCATTATAAACACTTACATTCATTGCCTGTATATATACAACTTATAATGTTTACCTACAGGTGTCCTCAGGAAGAATATCATGTTGAGAGGATTTTTTGAGATGATAAATATATATTTATAGTGAGGAAAGTCTATTTGAAACCTTTGTAAAATGTCCAAACTTCATTCAAACTCACACATCTTGCATACTATCTAGATTTGCACTCACTTCCTATATATGAAATATGCACTTATAGGTAGCATTGATAGAGATATAGAGGTTATTATACATAGAATAATGGAAAAAGTTGAAACACATTTAAATTCATAATATGTTATGAATAGCATTAAAATCCCATTTTAAAGGTTAGGTTGGTAGATATAAGTAGAACCATGCTCAAAGATTCAAAAGATTGTATTCAGGAATGAAATCCCTAAACATGCAAAATAGAGCACCTGGGATTTTTGGAGATACCTTAGAATAATTTTAGGTCAAGATATAATCCTCAAAAATTTACTAATTCTATATCCTAACCATAAATTTTCAAATTACAAAAGGAATAAGGTGATTTGGTCTTATGGTTTTCTTACTAGGAAGGCTCAAAATTGCCCGTTTAGACACTAAATTATGATAGTGGCATCTATAGATTTTTAAAGTTCCAAGGTAAATCTAGCATATTAAATTAAAAATGGGGTATGAATTTATGGTTATAATATATTTTAAATATTAAATACATAAAAATTATAAAATAGATCTTAAAAATAAATTATATATTGTGTTTAGTCTTCATAAACACCTACAGGTGCCATTACCTATAGACTATTCACCTACAACCAAGGGTCAAGTTCTCACACTATCCTTAACAAGGACTTAAGAATGGAAAAATAAAATTATTATGTGAGGGATGTTTCTAAATGGATTAAAGGATCCAAGGGTGGTGTGTAGCCTATCAAATAAATAATCTTCACCTACATGATTATATTGGTCATAACACAGTTGATTGTGTTTGACTGTGACAATAGTGAGTAGGTTTGAAGACTTTTAATGTTGATAGTATATAACCAAGGTGAAAAAATGGGTCAAAAAAATTAAAAATGATCCTAAGGGGCTCTATTTAGGTTTTATACTTTGTCTCAGACTTAAAACATGTAGGACTACCTATAGTTGGACCCCTATTCTGTAAGAAACACAGTCAGTTGTAACTAAGAGGTGATAATCAATCTAAGGAGGAGGTATGGAAGAGTGTGTGAGAGGTTGGAAATAAAAATTGAGGTTTTATAACCTCATTAATTATCATGACATTATATATTGTCTTTTGATAATGGATATATAATAGAGATGGACTCACAACAAGCATCATATAGCCCACAAAAGAAAACCTTGTATACAGCCCACTTCACACAAGTCTGTCTTATGCCTTTCAGGAATTTAAGGGTAAAATGATGTTATAAAAGACTCAAATATTGTATATAAAATTTTTAATAATTTTATAACCTCCTCAAATAATCATCATTATCTTAGGAAATAATGGAGTGCCCTCTATTTTGTCTTAGATAGAGGGCACTTCCTTTGTGCATAAAACTTGTAGTCTTGGGAAATGAGGATGAAAGAGTGAACTAGAGGTTATTTGGAAAAGGTAAGGAGGTTTTTGGAGTTTAAAAATACATAATAAAACATTTAAAACCAATCATTGAAGGAGTAGCCTCAATAGGGTGGCCTAGACCATAGTGGTTATAATTAGAGCTCTTAGGCAGGGTTTAAGCCTAAGGCCAAATGGGAAGTCATTTATACTTATAACCTTGGATATGAATTATAATCTATTTTTTAATGATTATGGGATCATAATAAATATTTTAAATATTTTGAGTTCATGAAAAACCATAATAAATCCACTTTTGGCTCAAAAATAGTCCAAGCCTATAGGAAATGGAGAAACAAGTTCGATGGGCTAAGTTGAAATGCTCATATCTACCTTGAAACATTGCATGGAGATTCAAGGAGATATAAAAAGTTATAATGGATCATTAACATCATGTTTTTGTAATTTTTTTAAAATTATAAAGTCTAACCTTTATGAGCAAAACTTAAAAGCCTAAAGCACTCAAAATCCTTGCAAACCCTCAAATAAGGACCCGATTGGGAATATGAGGTTCAAGGGAAATTAAAGTGGGGTGAAATGACCATGAAATTTCTTGAAAATTTAAATGGAATCTCTTAGGATACTTCCCATGCCTTTGGATTGTAATAAATTATACCGATGGAGTATAAAATATGGTTTTCTTGATTATTTTATGCATTATGTAGGTTATAAGAGGTTTTCAGAGATGTCAATCACATGGAAGGGAAGATTAGGACTTAATATAACTCCCCATGTAAATTTAATTACTTATAATATATCCTAATTGCCTCAACCAATTGTTTCTTCTCAGCCAATCAAGACTCGCATAGTGAGCATGATAGTGAGAAGGGTGAGAACTTCAAGTGAATGGATTTTTAAGGTCTAACTAAGTAGTATAAGGCCATGGAATGTATTTATAAGTTTAATCCACTCTATTAAATGTATTTTCATGGAAAAATTAATCCAATTTTGAGGTCAAGTGTGAAGGGTGACTAAAAAAGGATTTTCTTAGATTATAGGCAGTGATGGCTCACTTCAAAGAGATTCTAGGTGAGTAAGACTAAAACCAGTGTATGGAGAGACTTGTATGAAAGCCTTATATCTCAGTCCAATCATTATACTTATCCCTAGTTAGTTTTGTGATGTTCAAATAGGGCTAAATAATGAAGGCAACTTTTTGAGCCAACAAAGGGAATTCCACACCACTTTTCTTTAGTTTCATGACTTTAAAAGCCACTTGTATCTTATAATATTACATGGTAAATTTAAAACCCTCTTCCCACACACATTTAATTTATTTTATTATCATTAAAAGTGTCATTATGACATTTGGACTTATTTCTTCTCCTCTTTCTCTCAAGTTCTATAAGAACCAACCATTATGGCCTTTGTAAACTATGTTCCACCTAAGTATGGCAAAGCCCTACTAATTTTAATACCATGGATCAATAAAGACTACTTATTTTTACCTTTTAAATGACTATTAATAGTGTTTTTTACTTGGATGATTGATCTTACTTGGTGATGACTCTTGTTTCCTTAGCATGTTGTCTCATTCTCTCACCTATTTACAATTGGAAAGCTTCTTCTTGTAGGTCATGTGAAGTGTTTTATGATGTGTCAAGGTTGAGTTAGTTAGTCTATTCAAATAGTGCCATTATATGCCTCTTGTCTAGTCATCCTAGACTAAACATTTATCACAACCTCATAATGAAATATTGATGTGAGAAGATGCAGATTGGAGAAGTGTATGTTTAGTTAATCCCTTGTTCTCATGTGTAACATGTAGCTAGTTGGTATCCATAAAATAATTTATTGTATCACCTATTTTAGGATAGTTTACTTTTAGTTTTCTCTCCCTTTTCCCTCACAATCATAGGTGTATTAGTATTCTACAAGTGGTGCATCAAGGGAGATATCACTATCTAGAGATTCACCTCATTCTTAGGCTCACCCATAGCCTAGAGGTGTTTCAATTGTGACACTTGGATGAGGAGAGTTGAGACATCTCCTCAAAGAGTGAAAATCCAAGTGACAATAGTTACACTTGCCTTGTAGATCAATTTGATTACATTTTTCATCCTTTTATGATTTTTTAGGATGATTAATTCATAATTGACACAAGTTATCCTAGTATATTCTACAAGGATTGTGCATCCTTTCATAATTCCATTAGTGCCAACTAACATTGACATTCCACCTCACACAAGATTATATTAGGACCAAAATAATCACACTTTGTTAAACTTCATCTATGGTGGCATATTATATGTATAATATTAGGGGGACCAAGACCACTTTCATATAGAATAATAATAATCCCTTAGTGAAACCTTTTCGAAGGAAATAGGGGATAATCAAACTCTAAACTTAGCATCTTAAAGTGAAACATTTTCAAAGATGGTAGAATATAATCAAAGTCAAAGGTTAAAATTCATTAGTGAAACCTTTTAAAAGGTGTTATGGGATAACCAAGAAAATTTTATTGGTGAAAACCTCTTTGAGGCACCAATCACTGAGCATAATAGTTATTTAATGCATGATGAAGACAATATAAAAAATCAAATCATTACAACTTCCCTTCTACACCATAATTAGATGCCATATACTCTTAGGCCTAAACAATATAATAATATGGTGGTCTTATTGAGATCATGTACAAAAGTCTTTAACCTTGACACAACCAAAATTATGTCAAATTTGGAATCAACAACATTATGTGTGCCTAAAAATAAAGATCTTCATTTATTACCCAATCATTATACATTTCATTATGAACTAATATTCCATTTCCAAATTAGACTATTTATCATGTGCATAAAATTATTTGCCCCTATTGGTAGCACTTTCCTTCGTAGAGGCTATGAAGACATCTTGTCTAGAAGTTCGGAGGAAACATAATCAAATCCCAATGAAGATCATAATAACATTATTAGAGTTAAAATTAGCATCAGGTTCTTGACAGATTAGTTATTTAGAAGGGGTGTGAGTGAGAAACTTAAATGATTTAATCTTTTGGTTGTATGATATGATGATCAGGATGTGCATCTCCAAATTAGAAGGAATAATAAAACCTTTTATATCACCTTTTCCATTTTCCATTTCCCTTGCCATTTACTTTGTATTATCATTTAGCTTATTCTTTACCTCACTTTACCATTCTTTTTTACCTTGTATATGTTTTAACTACATTGAATCAAGGTCCTTTGGGACTATGTAGGCAATGCCTAATTTCTATTAAGGTCATCTTGGTCACCTCTTTGACATAGTCTCTTCATTTTGAGAGTAACCTAAATCATGTTCTCATCATTTTGTGATCAACATAAGCCAATGATTTATCCATTTTATGAGACCATTAGGTGCATTATTCATTTGAACAAAATCCATTTTTGCACTCTTGGATTTTATTATACTTTCACCATCTCGTGAGCCTTTTCTATTATGTAGTAGACATTCTAAATTCCCAATTTAGTTCAATTATGCCTACTTTTCTCTTATCTTTTAGTATGGTTTCAACCTAAAACCATACTCTTTTTTTATGCATTCACCATTTTGTGAGACCATTATCATATTCTTATACAACATAATAATGTTTTCTTATCATCATTTTTATTCTATCTTATATCCTATGAGAATTACATTTGGACTAAAGTTCATGTTAGATCTTGCATCCATGGAACTATGTAGGCAGTGTCTACTTGCCTAGTACATCTAGAGTTAACTCAGCTACCCCTTCCTTTTCTTCCATTCCCCCATATTATCTATTTTGTGTCATTGTTTCCATATCACCTAGGGGAAACTTTTTATCCATTATTCTTGTCTCATTGTACCAATATAATTATCACTTAGCTTAGGGGTCACCTTGTCACAGAGTGTAATGCCTCTATTATACATGCACGAATAATTTGTTTTTTTGTCTACACTAGCATTACGACTAACCATATTTGTGTATGTTTATTTGATTTTTATTATTGTTTTGTTCTTTTACCATTTATTTTTATTGTTGTCTTGTTGTGATTTGGTATCTCTTCATTTATTTTTATTGGTGTTTTATTGTTAGTTTTTTAGTTTATATTTGTATTTTGTCATGTATTTATTTTATTTATTAGTTTTTTTATATTTTTATTGTTTTTTTGTTTTGTTGTTATTTTATTTATTGTTGTTTTATTTCTCCTTCATTTTTTATTATTATTGGTGTTATGTTTGTTTCTTGGTGTTTTGTTATGTTTTGGCTTCTTTTTATTATTGTTTTATTTATTTTCTTGGTGTTTTGTTGTGCCTTTATTCTTATCTTTTATTTTATGGTTTTGTTTTTTTTATTATGTTTTTTTAATTGATTGAATTTGAATAAATTTTGATTTTATCCTTAACTTGCGTTTGAATTGTTTACATTTGTATTTAAATTATTATTTTTATTTGTTTTTTTTTCAAGTACACATTATTCATAGGTGGGTAATGATTCCTTATATCTTGATTCTAGGATGTTTTAACAATTTGTTCTTGTTTTGTGTTTATTTATTTGTTATATTTTTAAAATACAATTTTGTTCCTACTTAAGTCTAGATCATTCATATCTTGATTTTAAGTTAGGCTACATTTTTTGTATTTTATTTTATTTTATTGATTTGTGTGTTTAAACATAAATAGTTGTAACTTTTATTTTGATAGTTTTTATCATTTTTATTATTTATAAGTATTCACCTTTAAAATAATCAATTAAAATAAGAAATACAATATTATTATAAGTTATTCAAAGTTATGATATATAATTTCAACTTGCTAAAGTAAACACCAAGCTATCCAAAGTAAAAAATTTAATGCAACATCAAAGATCATCTCTAAAAACACTATCATACAAACCTATTACCTTCAAAAGAAATATCCTAATCAAAAATTAAAAACAAACAAGACTTTATGTAGGATGTACATATCCTAGCATACACATTGAGTCTCGTTGACTATTTCTATGATTTATTTGAGATGTGCATATCCTAAACTATCCTTTAACATCTAGTCATACAGAAAAAAAATAACCAAATACAAAAACATCCATATGATAACTAAAGATTTACATCTCTTAAAAATAGCATGTCTCCTCATATCATTAAAAAATCAATCTAAATTAAAACATCATGTGAAAATGAAAGAATATTAAAATTCCATGTAAAGTAGCAATAAGCCAAAAATTAATGTCATATATATGTCTCAAAATCATTTTTTATACATCATGATAATATATATACATCTCATAATACAAAAAGGAAGAGCTATAAAATTATCTCTGATCATGGTCATCCTTAGGGGGACTCTGTTGGAAGATCTGACCCATCCCTGAAGCTGGTGATGATGGTGGATGTGGTAGTGGAGATCCCATGACTACCCCTTATGTTATTGGTTGTGTAAATGATCATTTTGAATTTTTAGCATGTCTGGACCTAGAGGTTTGGATAGTCCAATATGATCTCATGTACTCCCTATAGGATTTTAGCCTCCTCTCTACAAGAATGACCACTTCATATGCCCTCCTCTAGTAGGATATCTCATCCTTGGAATGTAAGACATCATCCTTCACATATAAGTCATCATCCTTATCCAAAATCACATCATCCAAGGCTCTAGATTCTCCCAAACCACTATTTATCTTGACTCAGTGATCCTCATCCAAATCCTCTTTTAGCCTTTCTATATGGGAGGGCAATCTCTCCCTCTCTACCCAAGCAAAATATCACTCTCCAATAACTATTAATAGATCCATGTTTTATGTATCCAACTAGACATGAACACTTATAAACTATGATACCTACCATCTCAAGGTGGTAATATCTATATATCTCACTACAATGAGACCCTATAGCCTAGTCATCTCTCCCTGATCTATCACCAGCTATGAATTTAATCCAGCCATAGTGCTTTGTAATCCTATAATCTCTAAGAGGTGTGTATTGATCTCTCTGGAGTCTGTCTATCAAATCCTAATCCTCCATAAACCTCTCTATGTGTAAGGGCACAACCTCTCATATACCCATCCAATGGCCCTCATCACCACTTAGGGCATCCTTTATATCCACATCCTGTCCACCCAAGTCAACCATCTCTATGTCATCTGTAGGATATTATTGTGATTAAGGATGTACTACCTATAATGGAATAACATATGGGATCATTATTTGTACTATAACTTAACCTTATCACTATGATAGGGCCTCTCCCTAGTCTTTTCACACTCTGACCCACCTTTGATGCAAAAATGATTGTTATAATAGTAGTCTCATCAATAAAATTAGTATAAACCCAATCCACCATGTTACATAAACATAGATAACCCATGCATCTATAACCCCTCTAACACAATCCCATAGTACATGGAGAACCCTATCATACTCCATAACTACCTCATCCCTAGTTACTAGTGGCCCCCACTCCCTAATCTCCTTGGTCACATGCATAAAGTAGTGTGGACTCTCTAAGACATCTTATTGTATGACAAACTATCAATGGACTTCATCCAACCTATACCACTCCACCACATAATTATGGTAACTTATAATATAACATGACATGATTATATAGTTGATCACAAATAAGTCCTCGACCCAAAATCACTATGTTATTATGTAGGGTCACCAGATAAAGTCCCCATCCTCTATCTCATCTATGGCTCATTGATAATAAGGAAAGTCTATCAAATGTCCCTGCAAGCTTGGATTTGTTTGATACCATCCCCAAGATAAGGGATCATTTTCTCCTCCATGGTGTCTCATCCCCACTAGTTACACAATGGCTATGTGCTCCCATGACCATACCTATAGTAGTGTGTTATGTCATATGCTACACCCTCCCTAGTAGGCTATCATGTGTAAGTATTTGTATAATTGGGATAAGATGATCAGTCCTAGGAAAATCATGTCATCTAATCAAACATCTCTTTTATGACACTAATCAATATAAGGGGGAAGAACCAACTGCTCTTATTAGGTAGCAGAAGGCCATTAAAAGAGCCATCAAAAACACCACATATATGGTAAATGTCCCTTGTCCTAATCCTAATTTACCCTCTATTGGCCAAGCCATATCCTCAAAAATTTCCACATCAATACTACCATATACAACCTCCAAATCTATGATCATGCCCAATAGGTCATCTAAATCATCCCATCAACCAATGGATATCTATGTGATCTTGGGGCCTTGCATTAGTACCCATAAAATTTGGTGTACATACTACAATGTAAATGTTTCCTCACCCATCAGCAAATGAAATGTAGTGGTCTCTAAATGCCATCTCTCTACTAATGCTAACAAGTATGCTTAGTCCACATGAATCACTATCAATCATGTCAGGTGGTATAGGTCTACTACCACCAATATGTCCATGAGCTTGTCCATCATGATCCCCTATCTCCATAAAACCTAATAATGCCACTCTTATGATGTGATAACTCTAACTCACTCCTATTAGTCAAGCATAAAGAATTAGGTCAATTCTTTTTCCTTTCATTATTATAATTAGTCTAATTTTAAGGCCTATACTAATCATTCATGGGCCTCACTCTCTTATATTATAATTTTGGGCATGGATTAATCTCCTATGAGCCCCATCTTATTTTTTTCTAGTGATCTCACTAATGTTTGGGTGATTTCACCATTTAGTAGGTTATTATTGCTAATTTTTAGGGTGATCCTGTTAAAATTTGCAACCCCACCAATTTGCATGGAGATCCCACTAAAGTGTTCAAATTCACAATTTGACTATAAATTTTCATCTAAATATGTTAATTTATCAATGTCCTAGTGAACTCACCATTCTATCTTGTGAACCCATCAAAGTGCTAGTGAATTCACTATTCTAGACGTGTTCCTACCATTATTGATAGTGATTTCACCGATTGTCAAATTGGGTAATCAGTAGGATCATAAAGACTATCTACTTATTACATGTACTCAATTCCATGAATGTAAAAAATAAATACAAAAAGGTACATGTTGATGGTCCACTCCCCAATGGCCATTGATACTCTCTTATGCACTCTCCAAAGTGATGGCAGTGTGGGATATTGGCCATCTTTCCTAGCTCTCTCATGTACAAATCACATAGATCTAAAATACTTATAGCCAAGGGTGAAAATAAATTATTTTTACCCCTAGGGGTCAACATATAGTAACTTTTTCAAAATTTTCACCCCTAGACCTATAGTTAAACCATTTTATCTATCTTGGGCTATCATTTTAGTCTTATCTATTCATTTTTCCTCTTAATTTATTTATTTTTCAATCTCTTTTATTTAAATTAAAATTATTATTATTTATTTTGATTGAGGTCCCAACTTGTAAAATATTTCAAATTTTCCATCTTCCCCTCAATGGGGCATCATGAGCCATCTAAATGTAGTTTGGGGCATTTTCATAGCCGTGTTTCTCCATGACTCATTTAGCATAAAAGTAGGAACAATATTATTTATTTTGATTATAGTAACCCTTTTATTCTTTAAAAATATGTTGCTTTAATCTAATGTCTCACTATGCCTTCTAAAATAGGGGGAAAATGTAGACTTCCAATTCCTATCACTATTGTGCTAAAATATTCAATCTAAGCAATATTATGTAATAATGCACAATTTAAACCAAAATCATTAAAACACTCTAAGTAATTCAAACTTGTCATCTATAGGTGCTAATTTATGTTAATGTATCCCTGAATGAGGCAATGCATTTTATTTGATTATTATATTTTCTTAAATCATTTTGAATAAAATTATGACCATGCAAAATGATGTCCTAAACCACTAAATTCTTCTAATTCAATAAGACAATCATGTGCACGAGTTATTTCACTTCATTAATACCCTAACTAGGGTATTACATCATACATGTAGTCTTAGATTACAAAGATGATTAGTTCAAGTATTAGTCATGAACAACATAAAAGAATACATAAGAACTAACATCTAGGCTAACCTATTCAATAGGGTTTACAAATGACAATAAGAAATAAATGAAATAAAGAACATATACTTTTTACCTTCCTAAAAACATTCCACCATCCAAAAGTGGCTTCAAGCATGTTTTCACCCTTAATTTGGTGTTTTTGTCTTTATCAATAATGGATGTCAAGCTTCTCCATCATCTCAAGATCACCATGCATAATCTAGGTTCAAGATAAGAAATAAAATCTAGGCCTATCAAATGAATATATCCTATTAAAAATAAATCATTTATAAAACTACATAAATCACTTATGGAGAGAATCCTACTTTATAAGTTTACATAATTTAAACTTGAAAATGATGTTATATTCCCTTTTATTTATAAATTTTTCAAATGGGTTAGGATCAACCATGACCATCCATCTCAAAATTGAGATGTGTGTCCATGAATTAATCTAATATTTCATAATAAATCTATAAATATCCTCATAAATATTTGGGAGGATGAGGCATTAATTAGGCATGAATGCCCATAAACTTGATATTTGTTGCATTTATGGATTATAGATGCCACCTAATTGATTATGTTATTAGGTGATGAAGATATTCAAAACCAATTTATAATAAATAAATATTAAATTTGATCCATGTAATTCTTATTTAGGTTCATAATTTGGTTTAATTTGCCAAAGTAAAATTAATCAATTTTAGTGCAATTCTTTAGAAATTGGTGTATAATTAATCAAACTGGTTAGAAAGTCATATTACAAGGTCATAATTTGACTCAAGAGGAATTGGAGGGTGATATTAGATGTGTATGGACAATGATTCCATTTAGGATGTTGTTGACATAAAATAACAAGGGCATGTGACGTGTGTTTATGAAATAGAAGAAAAGAGTGATCCAGGGCACCAAAATGTGAAATCATCATTTTAACTCAAAATGATTGAATAAAAGTTAAGAATAACATAAAATGCATTACCCCATTTAGGTATACTATTTGCACTTGTATATTATAGATCAAACCATTTAGCATGTTATCAGTGATTTTGGCATAAATTATGCATTTGAGTGCAATTCGAGTAAGATTGACAATTTAACCACAATGGTGTTAGGAATTATATGTCTATATTTTCCCCTTATTTAAAAATGTGTAGCGAGACATTCAAGAGAAGTAACATATTTTCAAAGTAAATATTTTTCAAGAATAAATTGGAAATAAATGACCCATGATACCCCCTTGAGAGGACATACAAGGATGAAAGATAAGGATGGACTCTCAAAAAGAGAAAAAGTGAGATTAACATATGGAATGGATTAAATATAAATGACCTAATACTTTCATGCATTGATTCCATTAGTGATCAAAATATAATTAGAATATAATGAGCCCTAAGGATGGGGGAATGGGAAGGATACAATCTAAAAATAGAAGTGACACACTTTTAGCACACCCAAATCTTGGGTTCAAGTTGCGTGCTTTAAAACTAATCAATCCTAAGACAAGTTACACACTAAAATATTGATAGAATTAGGGTAAAAGTCTACAAATATTGGAATTAAAAGAAGGGGATAACATTATCTCTAAAGATATAAGAAATAAAAATGTGCTCCATTAGAGTAGATATAATCAGTTGATAAATAATTTTTCCCCATTAGGGAATATTTTGATCATTGATAAATAATAATGGCTTGAACCTATAGGACTAATTTAGATTTGAAAACCATTTTAGATGTTGTGCCCCAACATGGGTAAATTGGAAAGAAATAACTCAATAATATAACTTATAACATATATTAAATATGAGAGGGTGAAAACATATTGTGATGATGTAATGGGTTTTAAAAATCCATAAAAAAACAATCATATGAGGATGCACATAGTAATGAAAAATATGAAAAGAATGAAGATGGCCAAGTTGACCTGAGATATGTCATGTATCCAAGCACTACCTACATAGTACAAATGGACCTCAAGCTAATATAGTTCACCTAGAAGTGGGAGAGAACAGAATGAGGGATGATTAAAATTGACCAAATTTTTATTATACTCATGATTTATGCCAATAGATACATGTCTAAGCATAGATTGAGGTGCTAAACCTATTGATCCTAGTTTATGCATGGTGATCTTGAGATTCATTCATTGGAGTTGTATTGACTTTTAGACTTGAATCCAAAGCAAAAAATGATTGTTATATAGAAATAAATTAGGCATCACAAGTATGAAGAACTTGTGAGGACATGGTATTTCAATTACATAGAGTTGAATCAAATGTGAATACCTATAACTAAGGATAATGGTAAAAAAAACTAAAACTAGATTTATAGCTATTTTTGTTTAAATAAAAAAGAAAAGACAGAAAAGAAAAACATAAATGAACCCAAATTATAATCAAGATATGAACAATCAAGACTTAAGTGGGAACAAAAATGTTTAAAAATAAAGCAATAACAAGTTGATAACATGAGATCAAGATATAACTAATCAAGATCCATATGGACCATCAAGATGTACTTGAAAAATAAAAGAGAAAAAAGAAAAGACTAGACAAGAAAAGAAAATACCAAAAAGAAATAAGAAGAAATATCCAAAGGAAAGAAAATAAATGAAGAGATAATATACAACAATAAAACACCAAGGAAACACAACAGAACACCAATAAAAATCAAATAAACACACACAAACAAAAACCAAGTTAGTGTGGTTTAAAAACAATTATTCACGCATGTGTAATAGAGGCATTACTCTCTAAAAATTTTTAACAAGAACAAGGCCACAATGTTGCCCCCAAAATGATAAGGGAAATAATGCAAAATAAAAAGGGGGAAGAGAAGAAAAGGAAGGAGGTGGCTGAGCCGACTCCAAATGTATAAGATAAGTGAATGCTGCCTACATAGTTCCATAGATGCATGTTCCAACATGAAATTAAAGACAAATGTAGTTTTCCCAGGAAGTGGGATAGAGGAAAAAGATAATGACCAAAAAACATGATTAATGTTGTAGAAAAAAAGGGAAGATGGGACAAATGAAAATGGTCCTACAAAATGGCAAATAGTGGGACAAGATTACTTGAAAAATGGTAAGATCATGGAAATTAGAACGTACAAAAGCTTAATATGATGTTTTTATTATTTTTTGGATCATTTTATAATGTTTTTGGTGCTTTAAGGATAAAATATGTACAAATTGGAACCAACTAATCAAGGAGATGCTTGTTCAAGAGTAGAAGTTCCAATAAATAACTAAGCTAGCTGAAATGGTCCTTGAATATAAAAAATGGACTAGAAAACTAACTAGAATCTCCAATAATAGTTGATATTGGATAGAATTGCACATGGATATAAAAAATGTATTATAGAAATAACTAGAATCTCTAATAATTACTAAATCCAAATGTAATGACACGTGCTCATAAATCGACAAGAGTGAGGATCCTAATAAGGAAATAATACATACCAAGTAGTAGAAAAATAAATAGTATAAAGTGCAACATAAGATATCTTTGAAGAACTATATATTAGGCAAAGATCCTGAGCTAAAGATGAATTTCTATTCACTCTTCTATAAAATAAGCTACAAAATATTGTCCTTGTTGATCTAGTTTGTAAAATTGGCATCAAATGTGATCATAATGCTAATGATTCATTATTAGGATCATAATTGGTCAAGGGATAAAATATGTTTAGGCTATAATGGCCTTAGGATATGAAAATGATGTTTTTATCAAATAAAATGGTTCAAAATGAGTATGGTCCAAAATAGGATGGTCTAGAGTGGGATAAAATGTGTTCAAAGTGCCAACAGTCCAAAATTCTTCACTATCTAGAGTCATGAAAGTAATAGGGTTCTCAAAATAAAATTCTAGGATAGATTAAAGAATATGGTTGATGAGAGGATGGTATTGGATAAAATGGTAGGATAAAATAGTTAAGCACAAGTTTCCCCCAAGTAAGGGGTCTTGTAGATAATGGTTCAAAGTTGTTTAAGCATAGAACCTCTTAAGGTGTACAATGTTCATGGGCTCTAGAAGTTCTTCACCATTCATAATATCTAGTTGATATGCCCTTGATCCATACTTTACCATGATAACATATGGTCCCAACCAATTAGGTTGTAACCTACCTTTTTTCTTGCATTCAAAATTTGTGTTCATCTAGTTCTCTTTCAGGACCAGATCACCAATCTCAAACTCCTGAGGGATAATGCACTTATTGTAGCTTTTCTAAAATCTATTTTGATAGGCTTGAAATTTTTTTAGCGTATCCAAATGGTTACCATCAATAAGTTCTAGTTCTTACAATATTGAGACTCTATATTCTTCATCATCTTCAATATGCTCCAAATATACACACAATGGAGGTAGATCAATCTCAATCAAGATAATAGCTTATGTGCCATAAACAAGGGAGTATGGAGTGGCTCCTTTATGGGTTTGATGATTGGCTCAATAAGCCCAAAGGGTAGGAAATATTTTCAAGTGCCAATTATGTATAAAATCATTGATAATCTTCTTTAAAATGGCTACAATGGTTTTTCTTGATGCCTTGGCTTGTCCAGTGCCTTGCAAGTTGCATGGTGTGGATTTCTTGTGCTTGAGTTTAAATTTTTCACAAAGGTATTTTACATCTTTATTTATAAAGGATCTACCATTATTGGATATAATGCATACTAGGATGCCATATCGATAGATGATATGGTAATGAATGATTGTGGATATCTATTTCCCAGTGACATAAGTGAGAGGAATGGCTTTAATAAACTTAGTAAAGTACTTGGTAGTAGTTAAAATGTGTTTATGTCCATCTAAAGATGTTTGATTTATTTTTTTGATGAGATCGAGGCCCTAAGTAGAGAATGACCATGGTGTCATGATCATCTATAGTGATAAGGAAGATGCATGTATCAAATTTTCATGTTACTAATAAGGAATGCACTTCTTTACATAATTATAAACATCTGTCTCCATTTTTTGCCAATAATATAATGTTCTAAGGACAAGGACTATTTTAGATAATTTGGACTTATCTATAGTCCAAATGAAAAATAAATATCAATAATACACCTATATTATTCAAAATTTTACAATTTTAAATGCTTTCCAATCTAATAAATGGGGAATAGATCCAAATTATTACCATAATATTTGCATACAACTTATGCTGAACTCAAAACTATTGGTTTCTTAAGATTATCTCCCATCCAATTTAGTGATATAAGTCCAAATTATTTAAAATAGTCCTTGGAGATTCTTAGCTAAGACTACACCATTGGTGTGGGCCCCACACTTTCCTTCATGAACATCCTTCATCACTAGCTTGAATTCTACCAAATATAAACAATGAAGTAGCATTCCATCATATCCTTTATGATAAATCATGTTTACTAGGAGGTCATAATGGGCCAGATGGTGATGGAATAATTTATGTTAGTTATTGTATTTGTCATGTGGAAAAACATGATCACGGAAGCAATTATAATAGTCTTGATACCAAGGTAGTTTAGGTGGGGATTGGGACCAAAAATGGCACATACCTCTTCTAAATTTAGCATAATATGTATAGGCTATAAAATATTCTCAATCATAAATTGATACTATTTAGCTCCACCATTAATCTATATCATTGACCCAATTATTGCCATTACATCAGTAGATCTATTACTAGCCCTTGGTACTTGTTCAAATTATAGAGATTTAAAATGAACCTTAAGATTATCCACAATTTAATTTTAGGGTACAAGATTTTCATATTGAGTTTGATACTGATTAGAGGTTTGGTTGATGATCAAATGGGAATCACCATAAACCATTAGGTGTTGAATGTCCCACTAAATGTCAAGATGTAGTCTTGAAATAAGTGACTCATACTCAGCCATATTATTGGTACAATGAAAATTAATGTGAAATTATTTGTGAATAAAATCCCATTGTAGTGTAATCATTAATAATACTAGCTCTATATCCATGAGAAGTAAAGGAACCATCAAAATATAACTTCCATTATTCATGCTCATGATGTTCTTCCATTGCCATGGTATAAGCATCTAGAAAGTCAAATCTGAGTGGTTGAGTGTCTATAATAGGGGCCTTTACAATTTTATCAGTAATAACCTACCCATTGATAGATTTCTAATTTTGGTATTCAAAATCAATTCACTTAGGAGCATGACCCATTTATCCATATGTCCTGTAAGATCTGCTTTGGATAATAAAAATTTGAGAGGATCCATCTTTGGCAATGATAATGGTTTTGTTGTTCAGTATATAGTGTCATAAATTTTGGGAAGAAAATACCATAGCTAAACATGCCTTCTCAATAGGTGTATATTTTTTTTCATAAACCACCAACATGCATCTTAAATAATAGATTGTATGTTCTTTACCTTGATCATCATTTTGGGCCAAAAGTGGCCCCGATGCATGTTTAATTACTGATATGTAACGAATTAGTGGTTGTCTAGGTGTTGGTGGTCTCAAAACTAGTGGGTTGGCCAAGTATGTCTTGAGATTAACAAATTATAACTAAAAGTATTCATCCCATTTAAACATGACCCCTTTCTTCAAGAGATGATTAAATGGGTGGCACTTATTTACCAGTTGAGAAATAAACCTGTAGATAGACTAGATATTGCCTTGTAGGCTTCAAATCTATTTAATATTTGAAGGTGAAGACATTTCAATAATGTCCTTAACCTTAGTAGGGTTAACTTTGATCCCTCTTTTTGATATAATGAAACCTAACAATTTCCCTAAAATGACTCCAAAGACACACTTCTTAGGATTCGAGCAAACTTTATATTCATGAAGCCTCTCAAAGATTCTTCATAGAACATTAGGATGTATAGCATGTGTTTTTGATTTTTCTAGTTTTTCATCAATATAGTCTTCAAAAATATCATGCATCATGTCATGGAAGATTATATTCATGGCACACTGATATGTGGCTCTAACATTCTTCAATTCAAAGAGCATAACTTGGTAACACAATATTCCCCATAGAGTGGTGAGCAAAGTCTTATGTTGATCTTCTTGGGCTATCTTGATCTGATTATATCCATAATATCTATCCATGAGGGATAACATCTTATACCTAGTAGTATAATCAACAATCAAGTTAATGTTGGGTAGAGCAAAATCATCTTTAAGGCATGTTTTGTTGATGTCTCTAAAATATGTACAAAGACATATGTCTTATGGCTTCTTGCTAACTATAAATATGTTAAATATCCATTTTTAATAGTCCAATGGTCTAATGAATCATAATCCTAATAATTTTCCAATTCAGATTTTACTAAGAGGGAAATGTGTGGATGCATCTTTCTTAATTTTTATGTAACTAGTTTCGCATCTGGATGAATAACAAGGTGATGCACTACCAAGTGAGGGTCTAAGCATAGCATATATGATAATTTCCATGTAAAAATGTCAATTAAATCCATAAAAATGGATATAATGTGTTCACATTATTCTTCAGTAAGGGAAGCTTTAAGATAAACAATTTTGGGATCATCATATGTTCCCAAGTTTACTTCAATAGTGTTCTCTACAAGAAGGGTGGATCCATCTTCATGAATAGTAGGTAAGGTGTGATCGTGATCATATTATTCTTCTATATCTTCTTGTTTTTCTTCACAAATCTCTAGATAGTGTGATGAATCATAATTTAGGTAATGGCCAAGTAGTAAAAATATCTAGAAAATCAAGAGCAAGATACTCAAACATTGGTTTTGTTTTGAATAGATACTTGTAATTGCTATAGATATAGGACTTGATGGACCTTATGTTTCCTTAGGGGATGAGCAAACTTTCCCATCCAAGAGTTCCTAAAATAGTATTTCACTCAAGGGCTTGTCTTTTTCTTTACTTTTTCCCTAATCAACAAATTTATCAAAGATGTTTTCACCCAAAGATCTTGATATTTTATCTTTGTTATGACCAAGAAATTTTTCCTAATCTCCAAAGAAGGAAGAAGGATCTAATGAAAAACCAAAGCCTTGTTTATGATATCTAATGGGCAATCCATCTGTTAGGCCCATGTATTATGAAATTGATTCTTCATTCTAAAAAGGCATATTATCAAATTTTGTTGGTCTCAATCAATAATTTTGGGATGGCAAAGGCATAGGAAAAAATGGTGTTCTACTTAAGTAAGGGAAGTTATGATAAAATGAGGCTCTACTTTAAGATGGGAATCTCTAATGGTGAAATGGGATCTTTCTTCAGGATGGGAAGCTCCAATAGGATAATGAGGTGTTATGGTCATAATGGAATTTTTATCAAATAAATTTGAGTCAATGAACTCATTGAAAAGGATATAATAGGATGCTACATCACTTCCATGAGTCTCATCGCTAGTTTATTTGGAATAATCACTATAAAAATTCATGAGGTCACCTACAGGCAATATAAATCCAAGACCATGATTTAAATTAGGTTCTCTAGTTGATAAGGGTTCTAGGATTCTTTGGGCTCATGAGCTAAGGCCAGTTCTTGTATAATCAAGATGATCCATGATCTATTTAGGAGTTGGATATTTTGGATTTTGAAAGTAGTTAATAATAACATCAAAATATAATTAGTCTACTATAAAATCATCACAATCCTTCTTTAGTGTAGTAGGTACAAATACCATAGGTGAATTTTGCTAATGTTTCTTCTATTACCAGATCAAGGTGGGTCTGTTGGGCTTCTTGGAAGGTTTTGGCTTACCAAATTTTTTAGGAGACTTCAATAACTTTAAAACATGGAAGGCATCCTTAAGATGGTATGTGGAAATTCCCACATATTCTATCATAAATTGTTTTACAAGAGCTATGGGAAATGGATTAGTTGAAGTGGAAGCCAATTCACTAGGGTTGATATAATTAGATGGAGGTGGATGTGAAAATATATCCTTATTCTTCTTTTCAATGAGTTTAGAACCTAGACAATAGTTATAATTATGGAACTCAACCTCAAGATGCTTATAATATTGATAAGGTTTTTTATTGGTGGGAATAGTAACCTTGATCCCATCATAGGGAAAATTAAGGCATTAGTGCAAGGTGAATGAAATGGCCTATACTTCATGGATCTCAGGATGACCAAGAAGTATGTTGTAAGGAAGATCAATGTCTACAATATGAATTAATGTTTGGTGGGAAATAGACCCAAAAATGATCGGTAAATGAATTATACTAGAAGACTCCCTCTTAGCATTGTCATAAGCCTTTATTATGATCATCTTTAGTTGGATGTCCTTTACAGTGTATCCCAATCTCTACACCAATTTGAGGGATATTATGTTTAGATCTAAACCATTGTCTATAAGAACCCACTTGATCTTATGGTTTTCAATGATTACCTCAATATACAATGGGTTATTATGGTTTGGACCTAGGGTGGACATGTCTCTTTGATGAAACATAAGCTTTCAAAATAAAAACAAGTGTCCAACTAGTGTTTGGAACTATTCAAGTTTTGTATCTTTGAGAACATTTGATTATTATAAAAGGTTGTTAAAAATAGTTCTATGGAATTCAGATGTATGCAAGAGATCTAAAATGGAAATATATGTAGAGGTTTTGTTCAGTTGGTTTGATAGACTATAAAGTTTCTCAACATTAGGATGAGTCATCTTGGCTCTGGCTAGCACATTATTAGGCTTTAGATCTGGTGGCACTATGCTCACATTGGGTTCTATGGAAGAAGTGGGTAAAGGGCCCTAAAGAGTAACTCATGAGTATGTAATTGTGATTATGAAACCTAGAGGTGGCAAGGACTCATTATAATTAGAAGATAAAGGCAAAGGGCCGTGGAGGGTGATTCATGGGCATCTAGTTACATTGCTACAATTTCAAGTTGATGAGGAGCCATTATAATTAGAGGGTATTTTCCAAAAATAGTAACCTATGCAAATGGATTTGCAACAAAATTTCAAAAACTTGATATGGTATTACTAAAGGGATAAGTTATTGGCCCTATAATATTGGATCTTGTACTACAAGGAGCATGAGATGTTTCACATGATTTGATATTAATAATGGTAATGTGATGTGTGAAAAGTGTCACATGGTGTTGTTATAGTCATAAGGCATGTTATTGTAACCCAAGTTATTAGCATGGGTATTATGATCCTGATTATGATCATGTTATTTATGATTTTGACCCTAATTCTAATTTTGACTCTACCACTAGTTTTATCTTTGGTTCTACTAATTGTTCCTTGGTGGTAGTTGATTATGTTGAGGAAATGTATCTTGGTAGATTCCTATATCCTGATTAGTGCCTTGTGGGGCCAATTTGATGTCAACTTCACCACTCTCGATCTTTAATTAAGTGTTGTAATTGGATGTACTAATATACACCATGTCCAACAACATGATGAAAATTACACTATTCTTGTTTTGTACGAATCTAGTTTTGGTTGATCTTGAGGATATGGCTTTGGTATTAACCATACAATTAATTTAGCTACTATGAGCTTTTGAAAAACTATCTCAACAGTTTTTCCCAATTTGTTGAAGACTTTGTATTGATTGTGGAATGTCCTCTATAGAGGTAGTCTTTACAAACTCGGTGGTGGATTAGGTGGAGTTAATTGTAAATTTGGGGCCAGTGAGGCTTACACCATTCTTATATTCCTTTTTTCAATTAATCCATTCCATACTATGTTCTTGTTCATGTTGAAAACCTTAGGTTTCTCTTGCACAACTATTGGACTAAAATATTGGATTAAATTTGAAGTTTGACCCTATACAAAAATCTTGACAATGCCCTTGGTAATAATATCCTTCTCAATCTACATCCCTTTGTCTATAATCTCTTCAAAATAATTATCACAAGAAAGCCATAGATTGTGTATGATCTTAGGATGTAAGTTCTATGCAAATATGTCTACCAACTATTTGTTTGACAAATTATGTCAAAAACAACCTACTAATGCTCTCCATCTCTGTAGATATGTAGTGAAACCTTTTCCATCATGTTGTTTGGATTTTCACAAGTCAACAATGGTCAATTCATTTTCAATGTTGTAGAAGAAATGGTTGATAAATTTTATTAGATAAGTCATTCTAATCCATAACTGATCCCTTGGGTAGCTTAAGTAGCTATTCTAAATCGTGTCTTGCTAAAGTTCATAGAAAAAAATGAAGTAAATAAATTATACTATAAGAAATCTCTTGACATAACACTAAGAATGCCTAAATGTGTTCATGAATTTCACCTTTTCCTTTGTATTTATCAAATTTAGGTGCCTCAAAATGGGATAGAAAGGGGACTTGGAAAATAGATAAATTGAATGGATATAATCATATCTCATCAAATTTTTACTTATTAACTCTGTTATTCATCTCCAATCATGTCACAATCTCTTTCATAGAGTTTCACTCTTGATTTTTTGGTACATTCATGGGTGGAACATAATTATGTTGGGGTGGTAGGTACCCTTATTGTTATTTTTGGGGTGGTATGTGCCCCTATTACTACATGTATTTGGTAGGGATGTACAACCTACGATCCTTGAATTGGTTTTGGTTTGATCCTTGAGTTGATTAGGCAATCAATAAATTATTAGGAATCTATTGCATTGAACTATAAGTGTTCTATTGGTTTTGGGGATTTCATGGCCTATTTTCCAAAGTACATGTCAGTTTAGATGAACTAGCTAAATTATTTTGTATGATTTCTTCAATATGTACTAAATTTTTAGGTATTTGACCTTGTAAAGTAAAAAAGGATATTTATGACTAAAAAATGTGTGCTCTATATCTAATGGAGCATGCTGTAGAACCTCTTGGGATTTGGGTTGTTCGATTGGGACATATTGATCTATCATTGTTGTATTCTAAACTAGATTTTGCATTGTTTCAATCATATTTCCTTATTCCTTTGAAGCATCATTGTGGATTGATGTGGCTACTAAAGAGTCTATTAATTCATTGATAAGTTGGTTTGCATATCACTAACTTATCTTCTTAATCTTGTTAACAAGATCTTGATCATTTGGTTTTGAATCTATATGTATTTCCTTATCTTTGATAAAAGAAGGTATGTTTGTTTGTGTAATGTTTACAAAATATTTCTCTCATTGTTTCTCTCCTTCTCTAACTAAGTTATGTAATTTCTCCATAAGAAAATATAAGGGTAGTCTAACACCAGATTCTATCAACCTTAGAAGGGCTTCATGTTTTTCCTCTTGGGGTTGATATTCTATAAATTATTCCTTATATCCTATAATTGTTGGAATATCCTCAAAGACCACTAAATTATCTTGACCATTATATTAATTTTCTTCCTCATAGCTAGGGTCATAAGAGACCCCACTACTATTGTACCTTTGAGTCATGTCTAACAAGGTTTTTCTCTATGTTTGACTAGATTTGAAAACATTTGAACAAGGTATATGTTTTGATATTTTCTTAACAAGGTAACTAGGAAACTGTTGGTGGTCTAGATTATACCCTATCTAAAAAGGGGGATTATTCAAGTCCTCTTTATCAAAACTAGTCCAACATGGGACTGACCCTATGCTATGGGTCACCTAAACTTGGGCTAGACCTATGGAGAAGGTTGGCTTCTTATTGGATCTATCACCTATGATAGACTCTTACTTGGAAAAAGGGAAAGAGATCAATAATAATGTATGAAAGCATATAGAAATGAGGTGATACACCAAATGTTTGATCCTTAAACCTGCATAAGACACACTAGAGTACACTTTTTAATACTTCTAGACATCACTTCATTTTCTCTTCGATCATCTTTCATAAATGTCTTTCATAACAAGGCAAGGACTAGTTGGCAACCTAGCATGGGAGGGAAATCATCCACTTCCACACTAACCAAAAAACTATGTATGCACTTGGAATGACCTGTGAGAGATACCAAAGAACTGAATGAAGGTGAGTAAACTTAGATAGAGGTAAGGAAACACATATTCACTTAACCACATCCATGAATTTTTAAGACACACTTCAACTCAACTCTTACAATGAAATAATTCAATCTTTTATTGCATCAAATAGGTGTTATAGTGCAAATCTTGGTAGATTCTATTCATGCCAAAGAGAGGGATCCATTTTAAGGCTTATAAGCATGAATATATAGTATAATGGGAATGAGAGAGATGGGAAACATGCATGGGAGAATGGAGGAGGAGTCATTAATGATCAATAAATGTGGTGGTAGTTTATTGGTTATTTTCTTTACACATGCCTTCTTCTAATCAAGACTAATCCTTTATCAATAATATAGCCTCCATATGCTCCAATAGTATTCAAGTTATTCTCATTGGCTGAGAGATATATTGGAAGACAAGAATCAGTTTTACATGATGAGTCATGATTCTTTCAAGGATAAAATATCTTTGAAGGCTCTATTTAGCATTGAATGCTCCAACTAATTTTCTAATCACTTAATATGATCTATTAACTTTTCCACACCTTCCACTTGGATTAATTATGAGAACAAGATACTCATATTCTTGGGCCTCTACACCATTTTCTACTTGATCTACTTATGAGGACAAAATCCTCTTATCTTGAAATTGACAGAGCCATGTTTAATCTACCTTAGGTAACTACAAGTACCTATTCTACCTTTACTTTGGAACTTGAACTTGGGTCTAACTATAGATTAAAAACCAATCTTATTTATTGGTCTTCCCATAATTTTAATATATAGATGCAAAGCTTGCTTGATGCCTAGTCCTTTTTTCAACACTTAGTTGCCAACATTTGGTCTATACTAGGACTTTAAGGGACCTATTTTACCTCTACATAGATTCAATGGTGACACTTGATCTTGTAATGTCCATTTTGGTTCATCCCAGGTCATGCTCAAACTCTAGTCCTATGTATTTACTTTTCCCCATCAAAAATTGATTCTTTTATTCCCAACAAAAAATCTCCTAGGTCAAATTCACTGATTGGATATCGATATTGACTTGACCTATTGATTTTTTAACCTTTTTTTCATCATTAGATCCCTAGTGTATGATTAAACATGTGCCCTTGGATCTGGCTCTATTTGAACTCAAATGACTAATTTTTGAGGCCCAAATTTGATGCTCATGTGACCATCTATAATGTTCAGATGACCTTATTTGACGTCGATAGGACTGTCATAATTTGAACCCCAATGGTTATTTTTCATGTCTTAAATTCAATATCCATAAGCCCATCATTAATGTCTATGAGCCCGTCATTGACATCTATGAACCCATCAGAATTTGAACCCCAATGATTTAATTATTAAGCTTTATATTATCATCCACACACCCATCATTAACATTTATGAGATTGTCATTGATGTTCATAATCCCATCATAATTTAAAAACAAAAAGGTTAATTTTTGAGCTTTATTTTGATATCTACATGCCTATTATTTGGCATTTACATGACCATCACACTACTTGTTCAACTTTAAAGGTTTTCATTTTGAGATAAAAAAATCATGAAGGCAGCAAATTTCTAGGAGATGTTTATGGCATCTAGAATATTGATTCTATATAGTCCTTCGACCATGAGATGATTTCTAAGTAAACTTATAAAATGCACAACTCAACCTGATTCATCTATTTCTGTATGATGGTTTGATCTCTCTAGATTTGTTCCTAAACTATTGCTTGAATTTGCAAGGCTCAAATAATTTTTTGAGGCCTTAATAAACTTGTCCATGCTCCTTATGCTATGAACACCATGAGACCTACTTGGATCCTTCATTTTCTTGAGACTTGCTTCTCAAAATTAATAATTTACACTCTAATATTTTTTAAAGATTTTCTCTTTCCACCCTTGGACCACTCATTCCATCCAAAACATATGTTCATCTACTCAAACCATTTCTTAGAAAACTATCCTTATGTGGGCCAAATTTGGTAAACATCTTTGGTGACTCAGCTGGGTAGCATGCCTACTATGATCAAACACCAGACTATTTACATGACCTTTAAACTCATGATAAATTACTACAAAAATCCTCTTTCGTTTAAAAATATAACATATTCCACCAAAATAGGGAAGGAACCATGGAAAATAAGGAAGCTAACTAAACAAAGTAGACGTGCAAAAAAAGCACTTATTTGAGACAAAACAAAAGTAAACTAGTCTAACTAACCAAGACAAAACATGATCCACATGTATTAAAATGGAAAATTTTGAACTCACTCACTATTTCAATGTATTTTAACTTATATTTTGACAAAGGAAGAAGAAGAAACTAGGTACGGGTATGATTGAAAAACCTGTTTAATTATGCACATGTTGAATCAATTGATTGTGAAGAATTCTTCTTTGGGTTGGGAGGATGACCTATAAATGAAAAACACTAGAGTGAATGGTTTGTTAGATAAATAATTAGGTGGATTGCCTAGCACTAGTTAGATCCTAGAATCATGAAATTCTTTAAGGGCTATCAATCCACACATTTTAAATAATTAACTTTAGAAAATAGAAGATAAATTACTTGCATCAATAATAAAAATCTATTGAAATTGAAGACAAGAAATGCATGATAAATAAATAGGTCAAAAATTACTAATATAGCAATAAGCAAGTCAATACTAATGTTAAATGGGTCAACTATGTTTAATAAAATAGGTTAGGGGTTTATGAATAAGTAGATGAAAGGAAAATTGTATTTAGTTGAGGGTAAGTGGATGAAAATAGATTTTTGTTATTTCTTACCATAATGACCATCAATGATTGGTGTGACTATTAGTGGTTGAAGTGATCATCGATGGTTGGGATAATAGTTGATGGTTGGATAGACCATCAGTGGTTAGGATGATCATCAATAATTGCTATGTGTTGGGTCTAGGTTGATAAAGGTCAGATTGACAAGATAAAAAAATGTAATTTTAGGGAGGTTGGTTTATGCTGGGGTAATTAAAAAAATAAAAATAATATAATTGAATAATGTAAAATGAATACTTATCTTGAAAAAGGTTGGTATGATGAATGGTTGTGGTGGTTGGCTCATTGATAGAGTCTGACATGATTTGGGCAGAGTAATGGTACTTAGATGTCAACTAAGGGGAGGTGGTAAGTTGGCTCTTTGACATGATGGATGGATCACTATATTTACATAAGGATACCTACAAAAGGAACTCTGGATGTAAAATCTCTTGATAGTTATGGATCCCTTTAACCTCCTTTTTCTTTCTTCTTATAGGTGAGGAAGGAGAGGTACAACAAGATGTTAACTAGGCTTTCTAATTATAACTCATGCATGTAATGGATCACATATAGATTTAGATGATCTAATTATAATAAAAAAAGGTCTAGTTAAGGGTGATTTAGGTTGGTTTAGATGGTGGAACCTAACCATTAGTAGTCAAGGTGACCATCGACGGTCACCCTGACCATTGATGGTCATGGGTCAAAGGTAGGGTTGGTTAAAAGGTGGGTTTTATCTAGTAGGTCAACTAACTTAGGTTAGGTGGGTTATGTTTATTTAGGGTTTATAAAAGGACAAGTTTGGGCCTAATGGGGTCATGAGGTGGTTTAGGGGAATTGTGACATTCAAAATGATCATCTGTGGATTTCTAGTGTCTACATTTTTCCCCTTTTTTGTTATGCAATTTTTATCAACAAGGTACAAAATAAAAATTGGTTATAGGTCAAAGGTCAGGTTGACCTGAGTATGGGAGGAGGCATTCCCCCTCAAAATAGGAAGTGATGAGGTGAAACAAAATTAGGTAAATGTTTGATAAGTTGGTAAGTGGATGATAAGATGGGTGAATGATCAATTAGACACTAAAGCGTAAACATGTGCATGAAGTGCAATAAAAAATAATGGTATCCAAGATCATTCATAGACTAGGTTACCATAGTTTGTAAAAATAAAGGTTGGTACTATAAGGACAAGTAAAAAATGGACTACATGACTACATTAAGGCATGGTGGCTGGATTCACTCATAAATGCAAGTCTCCTAGGTGATGTTAGTGTTTTTGTGGGTATCCAAGGTAGGAAGTACTCTCAAGTAAAACATAAATTAGTTAGGAAAATTTGTGGGTATCCAAAATAGGAACTACTCCCAAGAAGACACAAGTGGGTTTGGTATGTGCAAGGTGGCATAAGTTCAAAAAGGGCAAAATGGAAATGTTTTCATTGTGGTCAAAGGACCAGGAAAAAGTTATCACAAAATACATGCTAGTTAGGCTAAAATGGACTAATGGTGAGGTGATGAGGTGGTTGGGGTGGGTGGAGAAGGTAGTCTCCATGGGTTGGTGATTAATTTGGTTCTAGTTTAAAGGGTTTATTCAAGGCAAAAGGAAATTTTTTAATAACTTGATTTTCGATGGTCTAGGTGGCTAAAGGTAACCATCAATAGTCACCTTGACCATTGAAAATCAAGGGAAAACCCTAAAAGTTTGGTGATCAAAAATATAAAAAGCTTATCTCATTTTCTCATTTTAACATTTTAACTATTGATCTCTAGCATTTAGCATTTTGGGTAAATTTGATTGATGGTGACTATTAAGGAGTTGACCAATTGTTGAGGTGGATGAGTGCATTATGGAGACCAATGAGGATGTAGGGTGTGTGTAGATTTAGATGAAGATGGGCAGGGGGTCCCCATATTCCTCTTTAATGATGGTTAAGAATTGAGGTAGGTGGTGTCATTAAATTGATAGTTAGCTTGTGGATTAGCATATGTAGTGGTTAGAATTAGATTATACGGGCAATGATTTAGTGGGTGTGGATTTTGACCTAGGTTGTGTGGGTTTCTTATTTTGTTTGAATTGATGGGTAATATTGGTAATTAGTCATGGGTAAATGAGGTATGGGTGGGTAGGGTTTTAAAATGATAAAAATTTATACAGATGGAGGTGTTTTTCTTATTTTAAGGGTATAATAGGGTAGGGTTTTGTAAGTTCATCGATGGTCACACATAGTGACCATCAATGGTCATCTTGATCATTGATAGTTGATGACCATTAGTGATTCACTACCTAACTATCAATGATCACTATGACCATCAACAATTAAGCCAATTGGTGAATGACCTAAGGTTAAGTTTAAGGAATTTGATAGGTTTTGATATGTGAATAGTTGGTTTGAGTTATAAGTAGTGTTGGTAAGGGTTGGGTGGGTAATATTTAATGAGGTAAGATGTTAAGTATAAAATTTGATGGGTTTGAATATTAGGTTTGGTAGGTAGGAGTCAAATAAATGGTCAAATGGGTAAGGTTAAGTAGGTTGAAGGCACTTAATTCATAGGAAATAATAGTATAGGTGACTAAGCTTATTGCTATTGATTGTTTATAGGCATGAGATCTTATTTATATGCACAATTGGGTGTCGCATATCTTTGTAGAGGTCCATCAGGGGTGGTCCTAATAGATTAAGCCCATATAGAAGAGGTCAGTTTAAGAGTGATGCAACACTACCAACACATGCCTCATGATGTATTTATAATCATGGACCTCATTGAGTGATGGGATTCATCCATAAACACCTTCTTTCTACCAACTAGTGAGATGACTATGTTGATAAAGGATGTGCATATGATCTCTTGGTTTCCCTTATGGGGTGATCTAATATATCACATTGAGAGGCAGGAATGAGATGATATATTAGAAATGATATACAGAGGTGATCATGATAATGTTAAATGGCATGCTAAGGGTTTTATCTACTCTACACTATATCATAGGGTGATAGGTGAGAGGAGACTGATGATGATGGTAGTGTCATGTTTTGCCTTTCTTGACTCGAGTAGTGGGAGGTTCCCATATTTGTTGATGGGGGTGTTGGTTGAGATTTTGTTGGGATAGATAGTGTTTGGATGGGTACCTATGATTTTAGTACATATATACATGGAGTTGTGGGGTTTTAGAGCTCATAAGAGGTATGACATCAGTATCAATCTTGTTCTACACTATTAGGCCTATGAGCACATTTGAGTGCTGAGGCTAGTGGGCCTACCATGGACAAGTTATACTCAAATAGATTTCTCGATGGGTTATATAAGTTAGAGAGTTGACTTTGTCACTTTAGGAGTGGGTGGAGGGGCTCATGATGTATATTAGTTTATGGGTGTATTGGCTATGTTGATTATTTGTGATGTTATTTGGAGAACATGTGTTTAGTTTTTAGTATGGGTTCGCTACATGAGGTAGGATAAGGAGGTAGTTTGGCTTGGTTCAAGGTATCTCAAGCCTGTTCCCTAGGTATAGACTTGAAGATGTGGAAATTCTATTACTTGAGCCACATCTAGTACCAACTTTACTTGATCATGAAGAGCTACCAATGAGGCTAACGATTAATGATGCATGTTTTCTTAATGGGCACCATATATCGTATTAGGCTCTATATGTGGTAGTGAACTTTGGTGGAGATGATGGTGGTAGGAGATAGATATATGTGGACCTAGATGGTAGAGGTCAAAAAGCATAGGTTCAAGGAGGTATCCTAGATGCATAGGCAAGAGTAGCATTAGCCACTATATAGGCATAGGTTGTAGCATTATAGGGTCAAGTGGTAGCCTTATAGGGTCAAATGGCTATAGTGATGAGTGAGAGGGACCAAGCTAGAGCTTCACTACCCTTGGTTACATAAGAGAGAGACTCCTTGAGAAAGATAGGAAGAGGATCAGTGGCACCTATAGGACCACTGAGCACCATCCCTATGGTATGATACCTAGCGATAATAGAGGATTTATACTACTATGAGGCTATAATCCTGAGGTGTTGTTTGAATGAGCCCCGATGGGGTAAATATAGAGCTAGTTTGGCAAGTGGTACCATCATGGCAACACTAGGTCAGTGGGATGCTTTCATAGGTGGATAGATAGGTACATCAAGAGGATAGGTAGGGACCTTGAAAGGATAGGAACTAGGAGCTAGTGGTGCTCTAGGAGATAGTGGTTCCCTAGGGGCATAGTTATGACATAGTTTAGATATATTATATTTTATTGTATATAATTTTGATAATAGCCTATGAGCTGATGTGGTGAGATGTACATTTTTGAGAGAGAGACATGTATATTATTTATATGCATTATGATGTTAGAATCATGATTTATATATATGATCCTTGTTTATTTTTCATGCTCTATAGTTTGCTTTAATGTTATGACATGATGTTATATTGATCACTAATGATGTTATATTGGTTATGCTTATGTTATGGATATTAGTTGTTGATGTAGTTTCACCTAGCTAGGCATGTGATGTATTTTATTTATGCTAATGATGATGCTTATGTTATTTATGGTTATGATGATGATGTGTATGCTAAAATTTTAATAAATATATGGTTCCTTATTTGGATTTAAATATGTGGTGGAAATGGTTGATTACTTTATTATTCATAGATGTTGGGTTTTGACATGATGATGTATGTGCTAATGATGTATGTTTTTTCTTATGATATATGTTGATGTGATGTTATGAGTACACTTATGATTTTTTTAAAGGTAAAATGCATGAGTTAAGTTAATGAACAACACTAGATATGAGAACAAAGAAATATAATCAAGAGACAAATGTCTTAGTGAAAATATCAACTAGTCATGATAGGATAGAAAGAGAGCATGATTTTTCTTCTTTGGTAAGGACTAATACAAAACCAAAAGTTGGATTGGCCTAAGGAACATAAGCCCTTCGAATGCTTTGTATTAACACTCATTAGTTAGTTAAAAAGGTGGCTTGATCACATAATGTCAACTGATCTCAAAAATCCCTTGCTTATAGTGTATAAAGGGGAGATGGATGAAAATGGAACCATCTTGTGAGACTAGCATGCCTCTTATGTAGGTTTCCAAAGAATTATTATAAACATGTCTATGTCATACAAAGTGTAGACTGATCAATGTGGGAAGTCAACTCATAGAAGTCAATTATGGCTATCAAAATTATTTTGCCTAGGAGAGCCAATTATGCATTTTAAAATTATTTTGATTTTTTTATTGCTTGATATTGGGTCTTATGCTTGATTTTGTTGTTTCATGTGTGTTGGGAAAGCTGATCAATATGAGAAGCCTCTAAGCAATTGCTTGTTTTGATAAATGCTTTTATTCAGCCATCCTTCGAGGGAGTGGTCTAAGTCTCTATGATTTATTTAATGCTTTTGATAGTTGTCCTTTATGGGAGAAGTCCACCTTAATTTGGGAAATGTAAAATATGTTTTCAATAGCTATCCTTCAAGAGAGTAGTCTACAAATGCTAAGAATGACCCATGATTGCTATTGGTTCAAATTTTTCTATTTTATTTTTTTGAGTTTTCTTGACACAAACTTGCTTATATAGGCTTAAAGGTTAACCTTTATGGGGGAAAAACTAGAATCACAAGAAGGTTAATGAAGTGTAAAAAGGTTTAGGTGAAAATGATAATGGAAATCCATCTTAAAAAAGGGGTGGAAAGTACCATGGGAATCATGCCATGAGTAGAGCCATGGTACCCATTGTTCAAGATTAGAAAATGATTGTGACAAATAATCACATGATTTAGTTTTTATTAGTTGCACCAAAAATAGGGATATGAATGTGGTTTAGAGGCAAGGGATGATCTTAAGTTAGATATAAGATGATTTTGATTCTCTTTAACAAAAGAAATGACGTAGATTTGAATCATTGAGTGGATCAAGTTCTAGGTTTCATTCAAGGGAGGATAACTAGTAAGTTGTTGATCTATACTTGTGGATTATGATATAATGTCCAAGCCAATTGAAAGCAAACTTGCCCTACTTAATTTTCTCCATATTGGTGGCATGTTGATTTTCCTTTAGGATGAGGTCTATGATGTTGAATTATTGCACTCTAGGGTGTTTTTTATAGGCATGTTTGACACTCTTTTGATAGACATAAAGATGGGTGAGGGTGGCTAAATGATGCTCCTCAACTAGTTCAAGCTGAGATAAATAGTGTTGGAAATAATAAAATGAGATCTTGCAAAGATATGTGAAAAAAATGAATTTGGACCTTGAGAGGCAAGACCACCTTTGCTTTGAACATAAGATACAAAGGTGTAGCACTAGTAGGGGTTCAAATGCTAGTATAATATGCCCATAAGGTAAAAAGGATGTGTAAATGCCAATCTCAACTAGATGTGTTGACCGTTTTAGTGAGCATGTTGTTAAGAGTTTTGTTAGATGCCTCTACTTATACATTTTCTTGAGGGTGATAGGGCAAAGATAAACTTAAATTAATACCGAATGCATCACAAAGACCCTAGACTTACATGTTTTTAAATGATATACCATTGTCAATGATAATTTTTTGAGGAATACTAAAATGGTAAATGATATGATGGTTGATAAAGTCAACAATTTTTTATTCTTTGGTTAAGACTAAATGAATAGCCTCTACCCACTTGGTGAAATATTTAGTCATAATTATGATAGAATGGTGTCACTATAAATAATGGGGGTTAATTTCACTGATGAGATTGAGACCCTATTGTGAGAAGAGATATAAATTAGTGGATACATGAAGACTATGGCTAGGTGCATGATGTAAATTAGCATGTTGTTGACACTTAACACACTTTTTCACATAATCACAAAATTTTTGGTTAATGGTAGGCCAATAATATCCAAGGAAAAGGATGTGTTTAGCTATAGTAAGGTAACTAAAGTATCCCCCACATATCCCATCATGCATTTCTTTGATAGCATGAGTGGCTTTGTGACTATGTAGGTAATGGAAGAGGAAACCATCAAAGCCATGTTTATAAAGAATCACCCCCATAATGGTGTAACATGAGGTACTCTAGATAAACTCTCTTTGAGTGTTCCTAAAAAGACTAGAAATAATGATGGTGAGGTTGAGATAATAGAAGGTCTAATGATAGCAAAGTTTAGGTTGGGTCTTCTCCACATTGAAGATGGTGGGATACTCTAGTTTGACATAAGAAGTCTAGATAAGTCTGTGGATAATGATAGATAGCTTAGAGTTAGTGGGTGTAGAAAAGATCTGAGAGGTTATGGAAGCGATGGTGTCGATGAACTTATTGGTAGATTGTGGGGTTGATTGGATATGTTAGTGTTAAAATGATGTTAAGAGTTAATCAACTAGTTGTTTGTACTATTAAAAAACAACATTCTTAAATTGGTAAGAATGATTTATTTGATTGACCATAAGTTGGTAGTCACCAAAGATGTTGATCATTTTGAATCCCAAGACTAAGGAAATTTGAAGGCCTATCACTAGGGCTTCGTACTAAGCCATATTGTTGGTACATTCAAAGTCAACCTTGAAATATAAAGAAAGAAGTTCATTGTCAAATAGAATAAGGATGATGATAGCTCCCCCACCACATTGACACTTTGATCCATCAAAGAACATGGTGACTTGATAGGTGAAGTCCACTTGAGAGAGGGTCATGATGGACTCATCAAAAAACTCAAGAGGATGAGATTGATTTTCTACTAATGGTGATTTATCCAATTGGTCAGCAATGACTTGACCTTTAACTAATTTTTTTTGAAGGAATTCAAGATAAAACTCCATTAAAATCATGAGCCACTTGGCCATACATTAGTTTTGGTATGGCTTGGAGTGTATATACTTGAGTGGGTCGGTATTGGTTATGACATAGGTTTTGTGGTTAAGAAGGTATTAGAAAAGTTTGGTGGCCACAAAGACTAAATCTAAGAAAATTTTCTCAATATGGGTGTATTGAGTCTTGTATTCCACAAGCATATGATTGATGTCGTAGAAAACTTGCTCTTTATGTTGTTCATCCTGATGAGCAAGCATCACCCCTAGGGAGTGGTCAATGGTAGAGATAAAATGGTAGAAATGTTGGTCATCCTTAGGAGGAGTGAGGATATGTGGAGATAAAAGCTACTTTTCAAGTGAATCAAAGGCATTTTGACAATCATAATTCCACTTGAAAGATACATCCTTCTTTAGAAGGTGGTGAAAGGGTTGGGATCGGTCTGAGAGCTAGGAGATGAAGCAAAAAATAGATTGGAGCTTCACTTGCAAACTATGAAGTTACTTGAGGTTAATTAGAGTAAGCATGTCAAGAATGGATTTGGTTTTAGTCAGATCAAATTCTATTCCCTGAAGGGAGATGATAAATCCAAGAAGCTTTCTTGACAAGACCACAAAAAAGCACTTCTTTAGGTTAAGGTGGATATGGTAATGGATGAAGTGATCAAAGATAATTTTGAGAATAGCCAAATGACCCTTATGATCTTTGGATTTCCCATGTAGGTCATCATCATAGCCTTCGATAATCTTATGGATAAGGTTGTGGAAAATATAGGTCATGGCATGTTGGTAGGATGCACTAGCATTCTTTAGTCTAAAAGTCATGACCCCATAACAGAAGGTTCCACATCGGGTGATAAACCAAGTTTTGTGTTGATCTTTAGGGGAAATTAGGATCTGATTGTAACTTAAAAATCCATCCATAAGAGATAAAATCTCATGGCTAGCTATAAGATCAACTAGCTATTTGATTCTTGGTAGAGGAAAGTCATCCTTGGGGTAAGCAAGGTTGAGGTCATGAAATTCCACAAAAATGTGTAGTCCCCCTATGGCTTTAGTAATAGGAATGACATTTAAGACCCATTGAGGATAAAAATGGGTTGAATTAAATTTATAAATTGAAGATAATGAAGCTCTTCTTTGATGAGAAGGTCGGTAGAGGAAAGTCATCCTTGGGGTAAGCAAGGTTGAGGTCATGAAATTCCACAAAAATGTGTAGTCCCCCTATGGATTTAGTAATAGGAATGACATTTGAGACCCATTGAGGATAACAATGGGTTGAATTAAATTTATAAATAGAAGATAATGAAGCTCTTCTTTGATGAGAAGGGCTATGTGAGGGTGCATTCATCAATTTTTTTGCTTGATGGGCTTGGCATCATGGTTGGTGACTATGTTATTAGTGGCAATGGTAGGATCAATTCTAGGTAGGTCAATATAAAACTAAGTAAATTCTATGTTGTGGTCTTGGAGGAAAGAGGGGAAGTCTCAAAGTTCTTCAAAATTTAGTGATTGGCCAATTTTGACAATATAAGGGTTATTCAGAGTGCCCAAGTTGATATCAATGGTGGATTCATTTAACATGGTCAAAGTCTCAGGAGGAAGGGATTTGTGGATGGAAAAATCTAGAGCACCAAATAGGTGAGAATGGAGTCATCATCTTAGCACTGAATAGTATTAATGGTAGGGGATTCATCTCCTATCATCTTAAGATGGGTCAAAGGGATGGTTATGATTACCCCATTATTTTGATTAGTCAATGATTCAAGGCCGATTAAGTTGTTGAAAAAAATAGTTAGGGGTGATGATCTCATCCTCTTCATACTCAGGTGGAGAAGAGTGTGGTGAGGAAGGGATGTCTTCCTCAATAATGATGGTGGTAGGTGGTTTGGTTTTCCTCTTGTTGGGTAGAATAAAACTAAGGCCATGTTTTTCATGAGGATTTTTGTTCTTAATTGGAATCAAATCATATGGGTCATGTTCATATCATCCCAGACCAAATCCTTTCTAAGCACACCTATGGAGGTATGTCTTGGAAAAGCCTAGGTTGTCCAAATAGGAAAAGCTAGAAGTGAATGGTCAAGATGAAGAGAAGGTGGTAGAAGTGTTGAGTGGTTTGTCTAGTCCCCCATATATGAAATGGGTTTTACAGTGTGAAGGTATAAATGGAACAATAGCTCTAATATTGGGGTCATACATAGGTTTTTGGTTACATTACCCATACTCTTGGGGAGTAGGGAAAGCATCAAGGGTGAGGAGGTGATATTCCCCTAGTGAAAGGCATTAGAATGTGGATTCCAAGTGGTCTATTGTGGTAATTTGATTTGAAAGTATGGATGAGCTAGTAGATGCCTTATTGGTTGAAAAAGATATGGTTTCATCCTTCATGTTTGAGGGATTCTCTTTGGTTGACAAGGGTGTGCTGATGGAGGCAAGAGGACGTCATTGGGTTGATAAGTCATGTTTTATGATGAAAAGGGGCTTGGGTTAGCTTGTATAGTGACAAATTGACCTTCATACTCAAATTTGATGCAATGTTGAAGGGTAGAAGGTACACAACCCATGGAGTAAATCCAAGGTTGTCCCAATAAGACATTATACTATAATTTAACTTCCACTACATGAAAGAGATATAGGAGCATTTGAGGTCTTAAATGGATATGGAGGAAAATAGTGCCCAAAGTAGTGGCCATGGTGTCATTCAAGGATAAAAAGATAATCAAGGTTTTGGACATTACATTATCTAGTAGTTTGAGGTGATCATAGCCATGGGAAGAGATGATGTTAATATTGGCTCCTCCATCAATCATCACCCATTTGTTGTGGGTTTGGTTGATGTAGGTAGTGATCAAAAGAGGGGGATCTAGGTCATTTGGATGGATAGAAGTTATTTACAAATCTTTAAAGGTGACAAGGTTATAAATTTAGAGAGTGCTAATGAAGGCTGCTAGAGGTTAAGGGTCCTTAGGTTAGACCTCTACTAATTATAATGCCTCTATCATTGCTTGGTAATGATGAGGTGAAGTAGAAATTAACTCATATAGGCTCATCTTCATTAAGGTTTGGTTAAGTTTCTTGAGAACCACTCTTCTAATTAATTTAGAGGGGTTGGATTTGGAGTTACCCAAGATAGATACCTTGGGTTTGGCTAAAGGTGAAAGTGCTTGATTTTGACTTGGTTGGGAGGTGGAAGATGGGTATGTCTATGAGATGGACACTTTGGCCTTCCCCTTATCCTTCTATTGAGAATTTTATTAGGTGACCACATAGATATTAAGAGTGGAGGGAAGAGTTAGAGTAGGAGATTGGTTTGGATCCTCATCACTCTACGGTGAGAGTGGAGTAGGTAGGCATTGGTTAATGGTTTTTGTCTATTGGATTGGTAGTGGGCTCATTTGAGGTTCATCAATTAATAGATTTTCCTCATCATAGATCCAATGGATTATGGTTAGGATAGATTTATATTTCTTCATATCATATCATGGCATCCTATGATAGGAGCACACTTGGTGGTTATTATACAAGACTAGTTTTGGATTAAGAGGGTTGAATGGCCTGATAGGGGGTAAGGTTAAGTAAGAAGCTTGGAATAACCTTTGGAAAATTATTGAGTAAGGCTCATCTAAAGGTGGAGAGTGTTTATATATTTTGGCCTTGGTTATTGAGATGGAGGTCTTTTTAGAAATAGGCTTGGTGGTAGAGGTCTTGGGTAAGGTGGTGTTCTTAGTTGATTATTTTGGTTTTGGCAAGGTAGAGGTTGATAAGTTAAAGGTAGGAGGTTTCAGGGTTGGTATTTTGTTTATTAATGGTTTAGTGAAGATATGTGTGTCAAAAATCAAGTGTGTTGGTGTAACTAGTAGTGGTGGTTGGGTTTTGGTCAAGATAGTTAGCTTTATAATCAAATTGAAGGGATGAGGCCCCAAAATAGAAGGCCAATTTGAAGGAGGTATAAGTTTGGCATTCAGGCCTTTTGTTGGCTTTTCTTCCTTGGTTTATTTAGTTTGGTGTTTGGTTGGTTTATATTCATTACATTCATCAAAAAATTTCCAAATAGAGTAAATGTAAGTGATGAAAAATTTCTTGGAGATGTTTATCGAGAAATGATCCAAGAATGTTTGAGCTAGCTAGGTGAAGGAGAAGAGAGAGTGTTTGGTTATGGAACTATACCAATCCAATGTTGGACTAGATAGGGACATGGGTAAGGTATGAAGAAGGAGGGAATCATAATAGGAAATTGAATAACATGCATGCTTAATTTCCCTAAGGTGCTATTGGGGATCCTCCTTGCTCTAAAACTTAGAAAAATTGGGAATCTCCCACTGAGGAGGATATGGTCTAATAGGGATAGATGGGTAAATGGGATTGTTATAGATCTGGTCATATGATAAAATTTTATGATTAATAGAGATATGACTCTAAGGTAGTCATTTTATCCATGATCATTTTCATTAGGTCTGTTTGGGTTTGTGCACCTGAGAGGTTGTAAAATGCATATTGTTGTGGTGGTTGGGTGACATATTAGTAACTACTAGGAGGTTGAGTAGCTACCACATATTGATATGTGGACATAGGTGGTTGGGTAGAAATTATGTATGGGTAGATAGATGTAGGTGGTTGAGTAGTAGGTAGAGGTACATGTATTTTTGGGTTAGATATATAACCTAGGTTTGGTGCAATGGGCACCTATTGGGTAGGAGCAGTGTTTAGGTTGGTGATAAAAGGAAGTGTAGTGACCTTTGTACTAATTGGTGGTAAGTTATAAGGTATAGACAACACAGTATTTTGAAGTGGGGTAGTGGTCAATGGGTTAGAAGTAGTTGAAGGAAGGTTGAAAATGTTGGTGGTAGGTATTCCCATGGTGAGGGGAGTATAAATGGCTAGTGGTTTGGTAGTTCCTAAGGTAGAGTAGTTTTTAATGGGATGGAAGGTATAAGGGTGTTTGTAGGTTGGGTAGGTTATTTTTCCATAGCAGTGTTGAAAGGAGTATTGGTAGATGAGGAATCTTGGGTAGTCAATGATTGGGTAGTTACTATGAAAATAGAAGTGTTTCCCATAAGGTGGGAAGGCATGCCATAAGGTGGGTCCATAGGTGGATCCAAATCAGGGGTAGGGTGAGGCATGGTGTCGAGATAATGCTAGAGGGCCACATGATTGTTATCTAAGAAGGTGTCAAATTATTTATCTCCTTGGGGAACTTCTTGAGGGAAATACGAACTTCTCAAAGGATTAGGAGATTTTTTTCATTCAATAACATACTCTATGGATGAGGAGGTATAATAGGTTGATTGGTTTGGTGATGGGTTCTACTATACTAAGATCTTTCACTACTGTTGAGTTATAACTATGTGAGATAAGGGAAAGATAATACACAAACAATCTCACCACTCAATAGAGAGAAGATAATAAATGATCAATGAAAGCAATCACACTCTAAAAATTATAGTAAGCCCTAAAGTTATTTTTAGTCTCTCTTTTGGCTTATGCCTTAAGCTTTCAATAAATTATGTGACTCCACTTGGACTAATAAAATAGGTACTAGAAAATAAATCTATGGATGGTTTCAGGTTGTTCAAGATCTCAAAATGATCTATATTGGAAATCAATATGTGGCTTCATATTGGGGCCCACCCCCTTACTTCACACACCACATGATAAGGGTGTCAAGTGTTTATCTAATATATACAGGTTTCTAAAGTTTATACACAAAAAAAGAGATAAGTTGGATTTCCCCTTCATAATGACCTCAAATTAGGATTGTCAGGAAAGGGTAAGGTGACCACAACGTGATGAAATCCTAGTCGGGCCTTGTCTCAAGTTGTTTGATGTTTGATTGATGTAGGTGGTTTGGCTTAGTATGTGTAATAAAAGTGATGTTATGACTGAAATACTTTTCTTTAAATTAAATTATGTGAGATAAACTTGCAAGAAATCAATGTATGCACTTAATTTTAAGCCTGAAAGAAACTTTGGTTTTGTTTATGAGCACAAAATATATATGGAGAAGATAATATATATGTGAACAAAAAAAACCTGAGTAGAGACTCAAAGGTCCCACCATGCATGCCATAATGTTTTAGTGAATTTTATATTATATTCTAAGAAAGGAAAAAGAAGAAACTAGGTATGGGCATGGTTGAAAAAATTGTTTGATTATGCATGCATTGAATTAGATGACTGTGAAGAACTCCTCTTTGTCTTGGGAGGATGACCTATAAATGAGATAGCACTAAGTGAATACATGTTTTAAATAATTAAGTTTAAAAAATAGAAGATAAATTAATTATATCAATAATCAAAAGCTAATAAAATTTAACACAAGAAATGCTTGATAAATAAATAGGTTAAAATGACTAATATATCAATAATCAAGTCAATACTAATGCTAAATAGGTCAATTGTGTTTTAAAAAATAGGTTGGGGTCTATGAATAGGAAGACAAAAGGAAAATTGGTTTAGTTGAGGGTAAGTGGATGAAAATAGCTTATTGTTATTTCCTACCATAGTGATCATCAGTAATTAGTGTGATTGTTGATGGTTGAGGTGACTGTCAGTAGTTAAGATGACCATCGATGGTTACTATGTGTTGGGTCTAAGTTGATAAAGGTTAGATTGATGAGGTTAGATAAGGTAATTCCAAGAGGTTATTTTTTGTTGGGATAATTTCAAAATATAAATAACGTAATTTAATAATGGAAAATAAATACTTAGCTTGCAAAAGGTTGGTCAGATGAATGATTGAGGTGGTTGGCTCATTGATAGAGTCTAGCATGATTCCAATAGAGTAATGATACTTGGTTGTCAACCAAGGGTAAACAAGATATTTTTTTGATGTGATGGCTGGATCATTGGATTACTATAAGGATACCTACAAAAGGAACTTTGGATGCAAAAGCTCTTGATCTTTGTGGACACCTTTCACCTCCTTGCCCTTTCTTCTTATAGGTAAGGAAGGAGAGATGAAACAAGATTTTAAATGGGATTTATAATTATAACTCATGCATAAAATGGATCTTAGATGGATTTAGATGATCTAATTATAAAAAATAAAGGTGGAGTTAAGGGTGAGTTAGGTTGGTTTAGATGATGGAACTTGACTATCGATGGTCAAGGTGACTGTCCATAGTTAGGGGTCAAAAGTAGGGTTGGTTAAAAGGTAGGTTTTAGTTATTAGGTCAACTGACTTAGGTTAGGTGGGTTAAATTTAGTTATAGGTCAAAAAAGTTCAAGTATAGGCCCAAGGGGATCCTGAGGAGATCTAATGGAATTGCAACATTTGGAACCATCATGTGAAGATTTTTGGTGTCTACACGCACTCTAAGAGATGATACAAGTTACAAATTTGGGTGTTTATTAAACATAAAATTTGATTAGTGAATATTATTTTCTACCAAATCTCTTAGCATCTCCTTAAATGAGTCATCAATAGCAAACCAATAACTAATGAAGACAAATTTCATCTAGTACTTCCAAATATTTCTCATTTTGCTTATCAACCACAACCTTGTCAAGTGATACCTCATATATGCATTTTCATTGAGTGACCTTATCTTTATTTCTATATGATTCAAGTTCATCAAGCTCTTCAAGGAGATTTTAATAGTCAACCCAAGATGCATCATGATCTTCAATGAGTGACTCTTGATAAAAATTTTCATAAACATGTTCTTCAATGGGCAACCTATCTCTACAAAGCTCTTTAATCTCTTACAAAGATTCAAGGTATAGTTGCCAATAATAGTTTTGGTCCTTATTTTTATCAACTTGAATAGGATTAGCTTGAGTGATACCTTTATCTTGCTTAAGTAAATATATCTAAAATTCATTTATGACTTCAACTTGTATGAATTTCTCATGGAGTTCTTCCATAACAAGACTAACGTTCTCTTGTATACTTGATATAACTTTTTCAAGAACAAATACAACCTCATTTTAAACTTGTACCACAAGTGAAGTATCAGTGAGGATCTCTTCATCATATACACTTGAAGCATCTTATTCACAATTTCTAAGAACTTGACTTGCAACTACAAACTCTTTTTCTATCTCCCATAGAACAAGTTCCTCCTGAAGAAGGGAGGTGGTGGGAGGGCGATGAAATTATTTGGTTTGAGAGGGAATATAAAGCATGGAAGGTTGATCATGATCATATTTGGGGATCTTGAGGGAAATAGAATCATTTATGGAGTTTTGGAGAGGAGGGAAAGAGAAAATTTTAAGGACCTCTACATTTTGTTGCATCCACTTGGCCATCACCTCATCAAAGTTTGAAATCTCCTTGTTCTCATGGATAACTTGAACTTGAGTGATGAGTGGTGAAGAAGGGCATTATAATAAATTTTAGTCTCTTTCATAAGCATCTAGATAGATTATTTAATAGACTCTTGACTCCAACTAGGAAGCTCTATTGGCTCACACTGGGCATGGTTAATAATTTCATGAGAATAAGGATAATAAAAATACTGGTAAGGAATACAAGAGAGTTCTTGAGACAACTCATCCAACTCACTTTATTTCATCTAAAAAGCCTTCATATTCTCTAATACAAAGGTAAAAATCTCATGCCTTTCCTCTAGATCATTAGACACATTTGGAAATAGACCATTCCCTTCCTCATACTAGGAATTTGAACAAACTTTTCCTACATATGCTAGAATTTTGAGCTCTATATCTTCCATCCTTTCTTAGAGACGAGATTGCTCATGGGTAAAATCATATCCATATGGGAAAGGTGAAAACTAGTCATGAGATTACTATGGTTTATAAAGAAGGTAAGAGTCATGCTCTTGATAATAAGTATCATGAGAAAATTGATAAGGCTCATCATAAATTTGATAAAAATCCTAGTAACGATGATTAGGATCATAACAAGGCTCATATTGATCATGAAAAGGCTAGTATGATCCATGATAAGGATGATAAGTAGGTATTGTATAGGGATTTTCCTCATAAACAACCATGGAAATAACATCATAAAAGTGCAATAAAAATAGACTTACTTAGAAACTACCTGGGCTTTTAGAAATAATTACTTGAGCTTGGGATGACCAAATTCTTCATGAAAAACACTATTACAACTATAATTTCACTAAGTCCAGCTCTAATGTGTCCCATCGAGAATGTCAAAACTATTAGTGGTCTAGATTGCACCCTAATTGAGAAGGGGGATTATTCAAATCCTCTTTCTCAAATCTAGTCCAACATGGGAATGACCCTTGGTTATGGGTCACCTAAGATTGGGTCAAACCTCTAGAAAAAACCAACTTCCTTCTAGATCTATCACCTAAACTAAACTCTAAGTGGTAAAAAAGAGATTGAAATGGGTAAAAACACATGAAAGCATGTTAAGGAAGTGATTCACCAGTAATTTGATCATTCATCCACTCTTTTTGAACTTCTAAAAACACTAATGAGATAAGAAAAATACTAGATCTACAATTCTAAATGTTTGTTATGCATCAATAGTTCATGTTGAGGTTAACCAAGTGATCAAAACCTAAGGAAAGTGATGGAAAGGACTAATTAAAGGCACTTAACTAGTAAATGTATCCCCTTTCTAGCTTTAATCAAGTGACATTAAACACTAAACATGACCTACACAACAAGATAAACTACTAGCTAGGTGAGATCAGGACTTGATAAGGGAGAAGCTTCTACCACATATACAAATCAATCTAACATAAACACACTAGACTAATATAATGAAATCTGAAAATAATCCTTTATTTAAAATGGAATTAAAACACTAAACATGACCTAGATAACAAGATGTACTAGCAGCTATGTGAGATTAGGACTTGACAAGGGAGAGACTTATACCACATATTTAAATCAAACTGACATTTCACACTATACCAAAATAATAAGATTTAAAAATAGTCTTCTATTTGTCTAAGAGATTACAAATCATTATCTTTCGCATGACTAGACTCTACCAAAATTGAGCTTTGTAACCTCTTGAGATGAATATAATACTATTTTAGATCTCATTATTTTGGTATAGTGTGTAAAATGTTAGTTTGATTTGCATATGTGGTATAATTCCCTCCTTTGTCAAGTCCTAATCTTACCTAGTTACTAGTTCATATTTTTATGTAGGTCATGTTTAGTGTTTTAAAGCCATTTTGAAGAAAGGACTATTTTCATATTTCATCATATTAGTCTAGTGTGTTTATATCAGATTGATTTGCATATGTGGTAGAAGCTTCTCCCTTGTCAAATCCTTATCTCACCTAGCTAGTATTTTATCTTATTATGTAGGTCATGTTTAGTGTTTAATGCCACTTTATTAAATCTAGTAAGGGGATAAATTGATTGGTCAAGTGCATTTAATTATGCCTTTCCATCACTTGCCTTAGGTTTTGATCACTTGGTGAACCTCTGCATGAAATACTGATGCATAACATAGATTTAGAGTTGTAGATCCAATATTTTGGTTGTCTCATTAGTGTTTTTACAAGTTAAAAAAGAGTGGATGAATGATCAAATTACTAGTGCACACATCCTTTACATGTTTTCATGAATTTTTACTCATTTCTCTCTCCCTTTTCCTAGTCAGAGTTTAGTTTGGGTGGTAGATCTAGAAGGAAGCCAACCTTCTCTGGAGGTTTGACAAAATATTAGGTGACCCACATCTTAAGGTCATTTACATGTTGGACTATATTTGAGAAATAGGACTTGAAAAATCCCCCTTTGTAGTTGAGGTGTAATCTAGACCACCAACAATAACTAAAGAAACTATAATAAGGAGGATGGCATAGTACCAAACACAATTAGAATAACGGTGTCACAAAATTATTCAACCTTAGGTAGATTGAAATCATATGAATTGGAAAAGGGTATAATAACTCAATAATCATAAAGTGTAGCTAGTACACTAAAATTTAGAATTTTGAGATACATCAATATAGTAAAAATTAGTTTAACATTGATGAGTTATTACCAGGAAACTAGAAGAAAACCCTTTAGATTAAGAAGGAGACAATATGAACCAAGAAACTCAAGATGTGAAAACATGCAAGAATTCATAAGTATAAAACTATAAACAAAAGGGAAACATAACACCACCACATGGTAATAGCAATGGTAGTATAAAATGTTGTTCTAAAAATTAGAGTGCAATAAATGCACAAGATGACCTAATTTCACCAATGATGAAAATGGATGATAAGTCTATAAATGGCCTTAAATCCAAATGGGAAATTGAACCCAAATTACCTCAAGTACAAATGGTGAACCCAATTAACACATCAACCTTATGAACTTAGAAAGGTGCAATTTTGAATTTGAACTATTAATGGACTTAAAGATTTTGGGAAAGTGGTTTAGATTCAAATGGGTAGTATAACTATGCAAATTAGATGATATGAAAAACACAATTTTTAAGATGACAAATTGAATAAGGAAAAGATTAATTTGGATTTGACCAGTGAAATGCCTCCTTGTTCAAGAAATTATGGACAATGTGTTTGGTTATGATGTGTGTTTACAAGTAAGTTTTAACTCAAATCAAGCACCAAATAAGATAATACCAAAAATACAAATGGAACTAAGTAATCATCCTAAGCCCTAAACTAACAAGGTTTTATTTATATTATTTAAATCCATCTATATATGTACATTTGGAAGGAATTTTAAGTATTCATCCAAAATAAAAGTGTATTAATTGGTAGGGTATTTTATACCCCCTTCTTCCAAGTGACAATGCAGTGATATGGACCTTTGGGTGCACCCTACATCAGCAATACTCCATGGTAAGTGGGGATTTCTAAAACTTACACCTTACAACCATCTAGATGGTCCCAAGTGTGGTTAACATAAGAGATACGAAATGTCAATTTAGTTCATACTGATCAACTTATCATGCAAGGGTCTATTATTTTGAATTACAATTCCATCTATGGACTACTTAGTGAAATCCTCTATTGACTAGGCTTGACTCAAGTTTTCATTACTAAAGGAGAGATTAATCAATCAACCCCCTAGATATAGTAGTATGTGTACCCTGATTTGTATACCCCACCATAGAGCAGGGTTGAAACACTACTAGGAGATGAAGCCCTAGGTTAATGCTTCCCTAGATAACTCATGGGAGGTAATGGCATCCCCCTCACAAGATAAATTACATGAAATAAAATCTAAGGAAAAAATATTTAGGGTTGTTTTTAGATCACCAAAACCATATAGGTTTTGGGGAGAGCCTAGAAAACTTCCATTTTACACCTTGGACAAAGGCACAATTATAATGAAAAGGTGATTTTGATCACCTGAGTTCCTTATAGGGGATGGGGGGAGAGAATACACATTCAATTCCTTTTGCTTAAACAATCTAACAAATAAGTGATAGATGAATTACATAAAACAACTTCAAGAAATTTGAAATTTAATTGAAAGTTTAGTTTTATAACATCAAATTTGAAATGTGAAGTGAAGTTCTTGGCCCCTTGGCCTTAGTTTGCAAAAAATTTGAAAATATCCACACAACATTCAAATAAACCATCCAATTTTCCTTTTAAACACTAAAGGAAAGGTTCCTAATTCCTTTTAAACATTAAAGAAAATGTTAGAAAGACTTAATTTGCTCAAATAAACACTTTTCCTCAAAGGTGCTACAAGAAATATTAGAAAGTCTTGTTTAGATTTGAAGCATATTTGTAAATGAAACAAGTAACTTTGGGTTTGATGCTCTTAGGTTTGTGTTTTTTTTAAAAACATAAAGACTAACATCAATCATAGTTGACCAATGTCAGTCATTTTAAGACTGATGTTGATCATATCTTAACCATGTCTGGTTAAAATAGATCAATAACGGTCACCTGTGAACTTGAAGGCAAGAACATTATGCTTAAAAATAATTATTAGCTCAATTTTTAGGATAAAATATCTAAAATAAAAACTTTTGGATCAAGAAATGTTTAGACCAGAGACTTATAAAATTCAATTTTACCACTAAAAACTTGAATAAAGATTTAAAGTTGAAATTTTTAGCTTTATTTTTCCATGCAACCCAACCAATGTCGATTGGCCATGATCGATGTTGGTCATACAAAACTAAATTTGATCACTATGTAACTTGTGTATACAGAAAAAATGTTAGAAATATAGAAAAATGAGCATAAAAATTATTGTTAAAGACTTTTTAAAAAAATTAATGGAAATATGAGATTGTCAAAGTGTCTTCCTTTCTTGAATAGATGTTATGGTCCCATATGGCATGCTGAAATGTAGTATTGGATTACAAAGAGGCTTAGTTATAGTATTAGTCATGAAAAACACAAAAGAATGCATAAGAACTAATAATCTAGGATAACCTATTCAACATGGTTTTAAAATGATAATAAGAAGCAATTGAAAGATATAACATATACCTATTACCTTCCCAAAAGTGTTCTACCATCCAAAAGTGGCTCTAAGTATGTTTTCCCCCTTGATTTGGTGTTCTTGTCTTTGTCAACAATGGATTCTAAGATTCTCCATCATCTCAAGATCAACATGCATAATTTAGGCTCAAGATAAGATATCAAATCTAGGTCTATCAAATGAAGCTATCCTATCTCAAATAAAGCATTTATCAAACTACACAAATGACTTGTGGAGAGAATTCTTACATTATAAGTTTAACATAATTTAAGCTTAAAATGATGTTCTATACCCTTCTATTTATAAATTATTCAAATGGGTTAAGATCAACCATGACCATCCATCTCAAGATTGATATGTGTGACCATGAATTAATCTAATATTACATAATAAAATCTATAAATATACTCATAAATATTTTAGAGGAAAAGGCATTAATTAGACATGGGTGCCCATAATCCTAATATTTGTTGCATCTATGGCTTATATATTCCACCCAATTGATCATGTCATTCGGTGATGTAGTTATTCAAAACCAATTTACAATAAAGAAATATTTAACTTGCTCCATGGAATTCTTAATTAAGCTCATAATTCGGTTTAATTACCTAAGTAAGATTAATCAATTTTAGTTAAATTATTTAGAAATTGGTGCACAATTAATAAAATTGGTCAGAAAGTCATATTATTTAGTCATAATTTGACTTAGGAGGAATTGGAAGGTGATGTTAGATGCATATGGATAGTTATCCCATTTAGGATGTTATCAATGCAAAATATCAAAGGCACGTGACATGTGCTTACAAATTAGAATAAAAGAATGATCTAGGGCACCAAAATTATGAAATCATCATTTTGACTCAAAATGATATAAAAAAAATTAGGAATCACATAAAATGTATTTCCCCATTTAGGGATATATTAGCCTAAATAGGCACTTGTATACAATAATCTCGAACCATTTAGTGTGTTTTCAGTGATTTTGACCTAAATTATGCATTTGAGTGCAATTCGAGTAAGATTGACAATTTCAACACAATGGTGTTAGTAATTAGATGTATACAATATACAGATGACATCTTCTTCTTATTATACTCTATTTAAATTATGACTCATAAAATGATATTTTTGATTAGGTTGATTAAGCATGCAACAAATTTCTAAAGTATTATATAAAATTAAATCAATTTCACTTAAATGAAGTAATATAAATTATAATCCTAAGTGGAAATTCCATGAAAGTGTTGAATAATTATTGGAAATTCAAAAATGAAAACATTAAAAATATCAAGAATTCACTTGAGTTTGCACCCATGCTTGCCCATGTGCATCCTCTTTTCTTGTGAAACCCATTCTTACCCATGTGTAACCTCTTTCCTATGTAGTGACCTCAAAAATTAAATCCATATGAGGCCACACATCTATTTTTTAATCCAGTGGTTTCAAACTAGTCTGATCAACCTTAGAAATATATAAATAAGAGAGCCAATACAACATTTTAAAGCTTTAGTTACACAAACTTATTATGTAGAAATTGTAATAGAAAATCTTCACCTATTTTTAAAAATTGACAAATCTTATGAGCCTAAGCCATTTGTGCATTAGGAAATAATGGAGGATCATTCTAATCTTCATTTACATAGATTTGGATCACCAAATCCAAGGAAAATCTGATTTTTTGGCTTCTCATGGAAGGAGGGACTCTACTTAGAAGGTTTGATTATATGTCTTTCTTAATTAACTCTTAGAATTCATTAACAACACCCTTTGAAGGAGTAATATTGATAGTTTAGTCTCTTTATGATTATTTTTAGAGTTTTTATTAACTAATGCAAGAACTAACACATCTCATAATCTATATCTACATCTATCACTTGTTTTCCTAATGCTTGGAGTGAAGCCCTCAATGTTGTAACATGTCATAGAAAAGCTTCTACTTTATCACCAGACTTCAATTCGATTGAATTAAATTAAATTTAAAAATAGAGAATGTTACCTTCCTTTTTTTCATCATATACTATTTGGATCTTATCCCAAGTGTCTTTAGTTTTTGTGACCTCATAGGTATAAGGTTATACCTCATCTAATACCCTAAACATAATTATCAATTTTACCTTTTGGTTTGCTTTATCAAACTTACATTATTCATCAACATCAGTGGCATGTTAGGGGAATGTGCCATTAACAATACTCCAAAGGTCTTAAAATTATAAAGGTGTCCTAATTTTAGTTTTCCAAGCAGCATAGTTATCATCACGTAGAATCTATGAGTTTAGAAGAAAGAATTTTGGGCCATTTCTAGCCATTGTGTAGGATCTAACGAAAGATGATGGATTGGTTCCTTATCACTCCAGATATAAAGTTATACATTTTTTTACACCATCATTCTAATATAAAAAACTTTTATTTATATGTGCCCTTCCTTTATACCTATCGACAGGTGGAAGAAGCTTGCCCTTTATTTATACCTGGTGATATATGAAATAAGCATAATTATACGTGAAAGAGAAAGATACATGGTACTTAGTATTGAAATGGGTTCATCCAATAATTATAACTTAATTATATGGAATTATATATATGGGTGTAAATTTATTATATATGTGAAATTTTCAATTGTCATTATTTACACCTTTCAATTAAACAAAACAGGTAAAATGAAAGTATTGGCTCAGTGAATGTTTAACCTTATTTCTCCCTGATGGTTTATAGGAATGATGCCCAGATGTTGTTATTTTATATATTTTAGGATATGTATAAAATAAAACAATAATGATGTATTTGCCTATAAATGTGAGTTAGAGGCATAGCATTGACCAAACACTATGATTGTGCATAAATGCATTGTTTTGTTTTTTGCCTTTTTCAATGTATTTTCTTGCAAAAATGAAATATTATAATGTTTTTTACAAATAAATGATTGTAATGAATGGAAAAATTATAAATCCATTTTAAAAAATAATATCCCCCATAAAAAATGGGCTCTTTGGCCTCTTTTAAAAAATAATTATGAGTTTTACCTCTAAATTTAGTTAGCTATGGCTAACTATAGCATAATTGCTAAATTTGGGGGTTTGGATAAAATATTTTTTTTCTTCCAATTTTTTTGGGGAATTTTAACCTCCCACCTATAATTTTATAAAAATAACCCTTAACAAACCACCTAAAAATTCTTTCAAGTTTATAAATGACACAACTTGTAATTAAATGCTTAAAAATCTATAAACCATACCTTTAAAATGGGTTGTGAAAAGTTTCCATATGACCTATTACATAATTATACATCAAAAATACACACAAAAATCATGATAGTCTTTTGTCTCTTCTAAACATCATATTTTAAATTTTCATAAAGTACAGCCTCTAATCAAAATAAAACCATATGGGTATGTAGGAATCTTAGGATAGATTACAAGTTATTTAATTCACCAAAAATAATATATGACCTACTTAGATGGTGTACAACCTAGAATGAGGTTGAATCTAGAGAAAATTTATACCACTCTATGGTCTTGAATTATAAAAAACTGATTTGGATGGTCTGTACTAATAAAAAACCATTATGAGGTAGATAACTATAAAAAATACTAGTCATCAAGTTTAGCTTTCAAAAGACTATATGGCTTGGTCCAAAATGGTTGATTAAAATTGTATAGGAATACTAACTCATATATCTATGCCCCTTAACATCAAATTAAGTTTTTGGAAACTATACAACTAAAAAACATCAGAAACATGTAGAAATTTCCATTAAAATCTTTCAATCAAGGGAACTCTTGGGAGAGAATGATTGAAATTTGGAACACATCAATAAAAGAATGAACCAACTGGGTAATGGTTGTGGTAGAGTTTTTTTTCTTCATATATTTCATCAATCAATGTGGAGAGTGCACGATCTCTCTCAATATCATGAAAATTAGCTTATCATGGTTTGATACCAAATATGAGCATGAATGAATATTTTATTCAACTAATGTAAACCAGATTATTAAGTCTATTATATAGCCAAGAATATATCACAGATAACATCCTAAAATATATGAAGGAAGAATAACAAATAACCTAGAATAAAGTTCTTGGGTGTAACAAAATATAAACATATAACAATGAAATTCTAATGTTGAATTATACGACTCTAAAAAATTAATATTAATTAGATATGGTGAATTAGTCACCAATAATAATATAACATAGATCATCTATGTATCTTATCATATCCTCATCTGATTAGTCTTGGGCTGAAGATGGTTTAATGTTATCTATCTCATCCTAGAGATCTAGGTAATGAGGGAATGGTAGTACCCCTATGTCAAAGAATATATCCAAATATTTAGTTTCACCTACAATAAAATGTTGAGAGGGAGTCTAGTTATCTATTAGAGATTTGTAATCCATTTTTATATTGTAGAATTTCTAGTAAATGGACTGGATTAATATACAAATTTTCTAGTGGAAAAATTAGGGATTTTGATAATTTGATGGCTCAAATTCATAATTTACATCTCATTGATTAATGGTAAAGTGATTTGATGTTCTCATAATTTAGCTTGTATCGCTTTAATATTGATACTTTAATGCCAAGTTCATGTGAATTTAATATAACAATGGCTATTATCTCTACTTCTCATTTTTATTTTAAACTTACAAGTCAGCTTTGGTGGGTTTCTTTTTCCATGTGGTAGCTTTTTGTTCACAAGGAATGCTTATTTATCATCCTAATCCAAGTGTCCACTTCCCATGTATTATCCTTTGTCTACCTATCAATTTTTGTATTTGTATTCCAGTAGTGCATCTCTAAAATTGTGACACTTATTTAAATATCAATTACCTAGGGTCTTTAGCTTTATATATTTATTTTTTTATACTCCATGGGATACAAATTAATGATATTTTTCCACTTTCCATGATCTCAAAGACTCAAAGCTCTCTAAAATATAAACTATGTACCTCTTCTAGGAAGGCTCCATGTCCATGAGATGGTGCCATGTGGAACAATCTTAGGTCCCTAGGGAAGCTTTTTTATTTCATATATGTACCTTCCTATTGATAAGTCTCAATATTCAAAGATGGTGATTGATGGATAGATCTTAGTGATATTAATAAAATATAAATCTAGCTATGTACCTTTGAAATATAAGTTCTATGTTGATGACATTTTCCATGTGGGTAGCTCTTGTTAACTTAGATACATATAACTTTTGGCACTATAGTTCTTCTTGTTAGGATCTTGGCTTCCAAGATTGCACCACATGGATGGCTCTCATCAACCTAAAGACTTAGAAATCTGAAAATGTATTTGTAACTGATAAATCCTAAGTAAATGGTATTATGTCCACTATCGTGATCTCATCTACTTGATAATTTTTTATTTATTTGACCCATAACCATATTTTGAGTTATTAATTCAATGGGATTTCACCACATGAAACATTTTTGAGGATTCAAGAACTAATAAGACTTAGAATTTTTCATGAAAATTAATTGCATCTTGAGTTAACAATATTTTGACACACAGATAACTCCTAACAACTTGGGAACTTTAAATGTAGCTTGAAATCCAAATGTTGTGGGTGAAAAGGATGTTTCCACATGGAATTATCTTAGGAATATATATCCTTTAAGGAATTAGAGTACTTATGTTATAGCTATGATTATATGTGAGTAAATATATTATAGAAAGATGTCATGATATAGAGAATTTGTTAAGAATTTTAAGCCTGAGAACAAGATGTTACACATCAAATCTTAAATATGCTAAAAAAAAAATTTAGTCACATTAGTTATTTAAATAAAACCCAATATTTAATACTCATTTGAAATAGTGAAAAGAATTAATGTTGGTAAACAATTC
>JARHVA010006761.1:527500-542500 GCA_037957365.1 Torreya grandis | reverse complement strand
ACAGTAAGCCCACAAGGTGGGATATAGTTGTGAATGTGAGTCACAACTAGCATCATAAATAGTTTAATTAAGGATTTTGAGGATATTTTTATTGGATTACTCTAGTTTAAATTTACCTTATAGGTAGTAGGGTGTGGACCATTTGTGTTTAATATTAAAGTGAGTGTAGGGATTTGTTATCCTTATTTTTAAAGGACTTACTGTTGCTGTAAATGATGGTAGATAGGATACTGTAATGGAAAATTATGTGGTTGAGGATGAATTTTGAAATTTATTTTCTAATTATGTATGTCAAATGTATTTCCTCCACCCATTTGATTAAGTACTTGGTGGTTTTAATTATGTTTTTATGGCCATTGGAATAATTACAAATTTTTTTCTAATGAGATCGATCCCCTACGTAGAAAAGGGCCAAAAAAATTTAATGGGTTGTAGAGCTTGATGTTGTGCATGGATGAGATATCCATGTTTATAACATGTTATAAATTTCTTGAGATACTATAAATAGTTTTATTTAATTGTGGGATAATAATAATGCATTCATAACAACTTATTTGCATGGTTTATGCAACTAGTGTGTGTACCATAAATTTTAATTTTTACCTACTTGATGGCTAAGTTTATCTCTTGTAAATTTAAATATCACAACAAATTTACATCATATCCTCTACAATATAATGTGTTACCAAAGGATATGAAATGGGATTTATGTTGGATAAATGATTTATTATGTCTATGTGAGAGGTTTTGGGGTATGATTTTATCATGAATTTAGGTATAAATGTCTTGATAACATGGGGAGTTAATACCAACAATTTCACAAAACATATTGAATTAATAAAATTCATATGAAGTAATAATTAGTTTTTCAACTGAGAATTGGATTTTTTTGATGTCTTTATGAATTTCAAGAAGAGAACTTATGGTTTCCATGGTGTTTATTGATTTATTATTGGAATGAGAAACCTACACAAACTATATATGTTTGAATTATGGATTTAAACTATCAACCATTATTTTATAGGGTAAAATATTCTCATCTTTTGCCTGATATTCATCATGTATTGCTTTATTATGAGTTATGATTCACCATATACTTACACATGTTGAATAACCCATTAGATGGTTATTTTTAGACTGAAAATAAGGGCTTCATATTATATGATTTTATTGGTGGAATATAATCCTATTTGAAATTAATTAGGGATAATATCACACTATGGAGTAATTAGAAAGATACTTGAACCTAAGCCATGCATGTTAAAGGAACCATCAAAGTAAAAATGTCATTATAAATACTCATAAAGGGATATGATTAACTCATTTAGAAATTGAATAGTTAATAGTTGACTGTCTATCAAAGGTGCATCTAATAATTGATCCATGAAGACTTGTCCTTTAATAGATTCTTGATTCACATACTTAATGACAAATTCAATCAATAACATGACCCATTTATCCATCCTCCTTGTAAGAGCTAATTTTGAGAGGATGTGGTTGTGTGGATCTCCTTTAGAAATGATTTTGATAGGATTTTAAGCATGTAACAACAATTTTTTTTGAATCAAAGACAAAAAATAAACATGATTTTTATATTATAGAGTAATAGATCTCATAAGAAACCAAATTTTTGCTTAAGTAGTATATTTCTCTTTCAGTTCCTTGTTCATCATGTTATGCTAGAAGTGCCCCTAAGGTATACTATGTAGTTGATATGTATAGTAGTAATAACATTCCTAGACTGGGTGTCATCAATATTAGTGTATTGTATATATACTATTTTAGGTTTTCAAATTTTTGGATACATTATTCCTTCTAGTTAAAGACAATATACTTTTTGAGAAGATGAGTGAAAGGTTGACATTTGTAGATAAGTTGGGATATGAATATTCTAATGGCTTGAATTTTTACTTGTATACTTCAAATTTGTTTGAGATTAGTAGGTGGTGTAATTTTTTTTTATAGATTTGAATTTAGTTGGATAAACCTCTATGCTTATTTTTGATATAATGAATTCCAAAAGTTTTCTTGATTTAACCCCAAATACACGCTTCTTAGGATTCATTTAGAATTCATATTCCATTATCCTTTCACATATTCTATGTAATATTGTAGAATGATATAAACATGTTTTTTACTTGGCTAATATGTCTTCAACATACTCTTACACAATGTCATAAAACATGTCATGGAAAATGGCATCCATTGCTCGTTTATATGTTGGTCTTGCATTTTTTAGATAAAACATAATGATTTGGTATAAAAGTTTACCCCAAGGGGTAATGAATGTTGTTTTATGTTAGTACTTGGGTGTGATTTTGGTTTGATTATAAAATTAAAAAACATCCATAAGAGATAACATTTCATGCCTTATTGTAGAATCTACTATCATGTCAATGTTGATTGGAAAGTCATCCTTTGGATAAGCCTTATTTATGTCCTAAAGTTAATAATAATAATAATAATAATTATTATTATTATTATTATTATTATTATTATTATAATTATTATTATTATTATTATTATTATTATTATTATTATTATTATTATTATTATTATCAGGGGATTTTTTCTTACTAGAAAAATATTTGAGATCATTTCAAAGTAGTAAATTATCTTAATGAATCCAACCTCCAACTATTTCTTCAGTTCTTATTTGACCAATAATGCCACTTTGGGATGCATTTTTAATTTTTTTTTCTTGATTAGTTTTGCATTTGCACAAATTACTTGTTGATGTAACATAAGTGAAGGACATAAATTGGGCATGTATACATATGACCAAGTCAAAACATTTGCAGATTATGTCAAGAGGATGATAAGTATTTTCTACTCTTCTTAACTGAGGGTAATGGCCAACTTAATGATTTTAGGGTTATCCTCTATGTCCATGTTTACATCAATAGTTTCTTCAATCATAAATTTGGAGTCATATTAAAATGTATTGGCATAGGAAGAAGGTTGAGTTCCTCATCTATTGGTGCATTGGAGAGGTTTTTAACAATATACTCATCTTTTATTTCTTGATTTTTGTTTTTTTCACCCAATACCACTTCAAATAAGTTTTAAATAGGGGACTTAGGTTTTTGTTTTTTATTTTTTATTTTTTAGACTAACTTATCCTCTTCCACTCTTTCAGAATGTATGTTTATTTGTGTAGGTTAATATCAAAGCCCTTTTGTGGTCTCTCAATGGAATGTTGTCTTTGATTCCCATGAATTAGGTGATTGCCTCATGGTTTTGGAAGTAGTCGAGTGGTATAATATTATTTTGGTCCTAGCCTAGGATATTTGAGGTCAAGGGTGAGAATGGTTGTGTGATAAAATAGGTTTACGGATGCAAGGTCCTTGTATCACCTATGAATAGGTTTTTTTTTAACGTCAAAATAATATTCCTCGGACATCATGGTAAAATAATTGAAGACATCACATGGATCACCATTAGGTGGTTTATATTTAATTCTAAAATGTGATTTATTTTCTTGGGAGATTATATGTTTATCAGTGTTTTGTTCATGGATACGAAGACTTATATATTTATAGTTCATGATTTTACACATTATTGCTTTAGCCAGGAGATGTTCATTCTTTTAGAATTAGGTTACAAGACCATCATTGTATATCCAAGTCATTTGAACCATTAATATTTTATTATGAAATAGGTCCTCTAATAAAATAGGTTTTACCAAAGTGGTGGGATATTTATGCTTTATTCCTGATTCGATGGGCTTATATGGTTGCTAGGATATATGTTTAATTTTACTACATGGAAGGCATCCTAGATTTCACATTCTCCCATACCTTTGTCAATGATTTTGAACTTGTATTTAGAGGATGTGGGTTTAGATGTGGATGTGGAATGTGACATTTCAAATTTGGATGGTAAATCATTTAGATGGATATAGTTTGGAAGATTTGGTGATTCAATTTTTATGGATTTTTTTTGCCTCATAGGAATCTTGTGTGATAGGTAAATAATTTATTTTTTTGTATCATCCTTCCAATAATTTGTAGTATTAGAAGGGTTGTAAATAACTAGGGGAAATAAATTAAATACTATAATGAGGGATTTAATGCATAGGTAAAGTGTATATGGAGTGATGTGCATGACATTAATCCATGGTTAGCCAAGGAGGATGTTGTATGGAAGGTCAATATAAATGACATGAAGGTTTTGTGCCAAGACCTACCTTAATTGTAAGGTGTATTATACCATATAATTATATTTCCACATTATAATAAGACTTTATGGTGATGGTTTTAGGATATAATGCTATTTTCATATATCATGCATATCTTTAAACCAGACCCATTGTCTATAATTACCCTTTTTAATTTACGTTTGAAATGATGACTTAAATGTATAAGGTTTAATTATGATATGGACCAATAGAGGAGATATAATTTTGATTTTATGTGACTTGGTGGATTGAGGACAATTTTCCTACACGTTCTTATAAGTTAGATGGGTTAACGTATTTTGGGACACTTGACTTGTGTAAGGTTTTGTCCTAGATATCTTTGTAAGAAGTGCATGTTTTTAGGGGATCCAAAATGGATATTTGGGTATATGTCTTCATAATTTTCTCTATAATATTGCATTTACCTTCAAATATTGGTAGAGGATAACTTGGGATAGTGATTTTTACACACCTAGTGGTGAATGCACAATCTTTGGATTTGATTTTGATTGTATCTATGTGATTGTCCATGTGTTGGACATGACTAATGAAAATGTCAAATAGATGGGTATAATTTTTGGAGTTGACATTTTTTTTTTCATTTTAACCTTGACTTTTTTGTGAATGAGGTTGATCATGCTTCAAAAATGGATCTTGGTATACCCCTAAGTTTTGGTTTTTGTATGTGGATTGATTACCTTATATTTATATGTCTCATCGATCAATTAAGTCTTGGACCTATATTTTCAATTTCATGCATATATTGGTAGAGTGACCCTTAATCTTATGGAATTAAAAAAATTTGTGTTCCTTATACTAAGTTGGTTTTAGCACATTTTCATCAAACAATTTGGTTTTTAGGAAAAATGTCATGTTTGTGACCACTAACCTATGGAAAACTAAATAAAGAGATTTTCCTAAAGGAGTATAATTCCTTCATTTATTCTATTGTTTTGGTTGAAACCTAGGTATGGTAATATTTGGGCTATTTCAAATATTGTATACATGTTTGGCATCAGTTACCCCATCACTTATGATATTCTTATTCTTTCTAAAGAATTTGGGTTTCTCAACTTGAGCTTGTCCCTAGTTATCCTTATGTAAATTTTTAACAAGTCCTTTCATTATAAGTGTTCTTTTAGTTTGGAATCCTTTTTAATAATTTCATCAAATGAATTCTTGCAATGTAATTAGATGTGGAAGGCCATATCTAGATTGAGATTGGTTGTGAAAATGGCAATGAATTATTTCTTGGGATTTTCTAAAGGAATATACTGGCTAAGCCACATGATCTTTGAAAGAAAGAGGATAACTTTTACCCATTTATTTACTTGGAATTACACAAGTCTAGAATGGTTATTTTGTATTCTACCTTGTAATAAAAGTGCTTCAAAAATATTTTATAAATATCTGCAAATGTGGTAATCAATCTTTTTGATAGGTGTAGGAACTACTCTAAAGCTTGGCTACCTAAACTTTGTGGGAAAATTCTAAGTAAATAATTGTCTCTATAATCAACCTCTTGTAAAGACATTAATAAATTTTTTATGTGTCCTTTAGGGTTGCCTTTCCCTTTGTAGTTGTCAAACATTGGAGGTTCTAAGTAAGAAGCAAAAGGTTATCTCATAATATTTCTATAAAAGGGTATGGACATAATTATTCAAACCTATAATTTTTACTTTGGATGTGGCTCTCATATTGAAATATTTGGATAACATCCTTCATGGATTGAAATTCTTGGAAAAATAAATTTTCATTGAATAGTGAGGATGATGATTGGTTTTGATTGGATTTGGGTGACGCTAGTGTGTGATTGGAAATGATTTTTCAATTATTTAATTGATTGTTTGATTTTGGATTTAAAGGATTTATGATTGAAGAATTGATATATGATTGGATATCATCCAACTCTTAGGTCAGTCTTTAGATGTGTTTGGACATAATTAGTTGTTGGTCTTGTTGAGCTTGGTTGTCTAGAAATATTTTTTATTTGTCAACATGGACATCAAAGATATGATGGGCATATTCATTGGTGGACTCTATATTATCCTTATTCTTACAAAGGGAATTTATAAATAGTTCTTGGCCATGATTTCAAGGGATTTTGTCCTCCTAATAATGAGGTGACTTATATTTTATGGATTATAGTTTAAAGGTAACTTAGACCCTATTTTTATAAGTTATGACAAGACTTGATCTTTGTTATAAAAAAGGTAGTTTCTAAGTTTGTAATGGGTTTATCATGACTTAGATAGATCATTATTCTCAAACATTGTACTCTATTTGGTCAATGACCCTATGAGTATCATTATCATTTATATCTACACAGTCATGTTGATTCTTAAAGTGGAAATGACATCTACAAAAGGTCTCCTCCCTATCTTGAGTTGTATTCAAAAATTATTGTAATCTAGTGGTTGGGGACATAATTAAACTTATTAATATGTTTTTAACTCAATATTTGATTATAAGATAATTGTGTTTTTTTAATTGTTTGAAAAAATATATTTTAAAACTTTAATTTGTTTAAAAAATAATTTTTAATTATGATTTAAAATACAAGATTTGGTTTTGGTTAAAAAAAAGTTTTGGGTTTCAATTTGATTGAATCGATTAATATTTTAGCACAAAGGGGGAGAAAATAAAACACACAAATAATATAATCCTAAACTAGTCAAGTGGTTGTGTAATCTAGTTACCCACTGATAGAACCCTTAAAGTATGACATCTATGTGGTGGGTGATGTTGGGGAATGTTTTTTTTGGCACCACTCTTTGATTATGGATGAATTATATTATTCTAGGATTATGGGTTTAACTATGGGAGTCCTATAAACCTTTTAGTACATTGATGGCCAATTATTTGAAACAAAAGAGTAGTTGAAATCTTTGGTATTGGTAAGATGAAACCACCTCACATCATGGTGATGATAAAAATGAAAACCACTTAGCCCTTGATAACATCATACCCAATAAATTTATATACCCCAATAGAACATGGATTTGGATTACCACTTGGTGTTTAAATCCAAGGTCGATAGATCCCATATAAATAAAAATAAAGATCATACACTAACTATGCTTGGAACACACAAACTACTAGGGTTATTTATGATTCTCTGGACCACTTTTTTATGTATGAACAGGGAATATGAAAAACCCATAACAATAAAATTAAGATACAAATTCAAATAAAGTAAATATTTTAATTTAAAAACTTAGTACACATATTATTTCAATTTTATGCTTTTGCCCTACGGTGTGGTAAAATAGTGTTAGTAGTTTATATAATGTATTTGACAAGAAAAGATCCAAATTTTATTAAAAAAATAAATGAAAAAGATAATAAAAAATCAAAGAATAGATATAAATATGAATTATCCTAAGCATAAAAAAAAATCATTGTTAGTTAGATCAAAACTATTATTTCTCAAAAAATTAAAAAGATAAAAAAAATAAAAAATAAAAAGAGAGAATACCTAATGGATTTGTTGTTTCATAGGATGAATTCATTGTTACTTATAACATTTTGAATATGAATTAGTATGAAACTAATGTTAGATAGAAAATAAAAATAACATAGGAAACATAGAATGATACCTGAACAAAACTACTAGTACTTAGGATGAATTCATCATTCCATAAAATAAATTCACCAAAACACAATGATTTTGTTATTAGTATAAAAAACAAGAAAATATAAAAACATGGGAAAATAAAAGTGATACTTGAGATGATTTCATTGATACTTAGAACAAATTTTTCATTCCATGGTATGATTTTGATGAAACATAAATAATTTTGCCACTCCTAAGACTTATACAAATAAGACGAGTAAACAAACAAAAATGACTAAACGTGATGAATTCACTGATTAACATTATGAATTCACTATTTTGGGGATGAATTCACTTTCACAGTACAAATTCACTAAAACTTAGAAGGTGATAATAACATATTAAAACCTAATAGAAATATTTAAATTTCACATGTAATAGCTAAAAACTTATACCATAACAATGTAAAAATGGGTTAGATAAAAAATATGTTAGAAACACACTCTAAAAATTATGAAAACATATTATAAAATGTTTTGGAATAGATCCCACTAGGCGTGTTATAAATGTGATTAATAGATTTTAGAATTGGAATTTGAAGCTAATAATTATAAATAAATCTTATTATAAACTCAACATAAACCTTAAATAGAGATTGAAAGAGAAACACACAAGACATACCCTCACTTACAAACATTGAATACATTTCTCCTCCATTACCTTGGATTTGATCTTGATCACTTGATATTTGGTTGCTCAAATGAAATCTCTACGCAAGATAATTTCAAAAACATGATGGTATTTTGATTGATAGATTTTAATCTCAAGTGGATTCACGATGATAATTTAGATAGCTTGTGAAATTTTCCTCACAATGGAGGAAAGAACATCAGATTTTTATAAATGTTTTGGATGGAAAATAGCTAGTTAAATTTAATCTATATTTATTTATTATTTTGGAATTTGGATGGTAGATATTGAGTCTATGGGTCAAATACATCCAATAGGTTTGTTGAGGATTTATGAACTAGTTGGAAGAAGTGGTTAAGTTTTTTGAATAGACATTGAATGGTTTGAATATCTTAAATAACTTTTTTGTAAAGTATAAGAATATCTTAAATGAGGTTATTAGAAGGTTGAGTGACTCAATGATGTTTGAATAAGTTGGTCAATGGTTAAATGAAGAGGTTAGGGAGATTAAATTAGGTAAGTTGAGTAGGATGATGAGGTGGCATGGGTGATAGATTTATTATATTTAAAATTTGTACATGTAAAAATATTTGAATATGAGGTGGTTCCTATCCATATCATATATATACATGAATTCATGCATTGTAAAGGGAACATAAACTTTTGTGAGTTAATGCAAGCTAGATAGTTCTAGGACTATTTGTAAGTTGTGTTAATTAGACTTTATTCTCAATTATATATATATATATATATATATATATATATATATATATATATATATATTAATAAATTATTCTAAGTTATTGTTTCTATGTGGATTGATGTATATGTTATTATAGAGCTTAGATTAATCTAGATGTTATTTTTACTAGCTTTATGATTTTTGTCTTGATTTTCATCTTGTCTAGTAGTTGGATGTGATCCAATAATTATTTACTAATAATATATTTACATAGAATTCATGGATTTATTATTCATGTTAATTATATCCTAAAAATCAATACCATGTTTGTTATGTTATATGCTTACATCTAGGATATGATATACATTGGTAAATTTCACATGTTTAATCTCATATAACTAGCTAACATAGGAGAAACAACTATTAAAATCATCCATATCACAATTTATTCTATACCCTATCCTACCTTCTTATTTTTAAATTTTTTTTATAAAATCCACTTTAGCCTAGGCCATTTGTGTAGAATCCATTTTAGGTTGATGAAACCATTTTTATCCACTATCATTTCACCATGTGGTTAATTATAAAAAAAAATACTTGTAACTCATGCCTTAGATTAAATAATCATCGATCATAAAATGAGAGGATGTATATCCTTGAGAATTTAAAGGTGTGGTTAAAACCCACATCAACATGTTTTGATTGGTGCTAGAAGGAGGGCCATAAACTTTAGTTGAGTCTTCATACATCAAATCCACCATTTAGGTTAACAAGTTCAAAATCGTATTTTGGTCTATTATTGTTATCACCCTTACAGGTTCACCAAAGACCAAAATTAAATACATAAATACCTAGCATATCATAAACTTAACCAAATTCATTATTTCAAGAAAATCCACCCCTATAATACACCATGAACTAGCTAGTTATTTCTACCATACATTTCTCTAGTGTAGTTCATGATTTACCTAGGAATCTTGAGAATACCTTCCTTTGTTTACACCTTCTAGAGTATAGACATATAAAGAACATATCAAAACCTTTAAATATTATTTGATATTGATGATTGTAGTTCATGAAGATGTGGCATGCAAAATTTCCATTTTACCTTACAATATGCTACATATGATTAGTTTTAAACCTTTTATAAAATTTGATAAATACATGGGACCAATGCAACAATCTATTTTTTGCACTGTTTGGGTAGCTCACTGAACCAAATGTGGTTTATCAACACTTTTATATTATTAACAATGAACCTAATAATCCAATTATAGCTTTTAAATAAATATTCTATAAGATGTATAATCACATTGATGCTCCATATAGCTCCTGCTAACCATTTAGCTTTAAAAATTTATAAAAATACTCTAGATTCATTGAATGTTGTGTTTTTTTATAGAGCCTATAATATCAATACTCTTTAAAATTCATATATTTAAGACATTAACATAGATAATCAATTTAATCCTCAATAACTCCAAGCTATAGATATACCTATTGTCAATCCAAATTTTGTAGATTTGGATCCAATTCCAAGTGCTAATCAAAACACTTTATCTAGCAATCCTAACCAAGTATTTAACCAACTAATTTTGGATTATGGTAAACCTAACCAGATAATATTATTCCTCAAAAAATCTATCTCTATGTTTAAAAAACTAGGTCATATTAAAACCTTAGTTTAATTTAATACCAAAGCCACATAAGATGTAACTTTTGATTCTACCAAGGGAGAGATAGATGCCATTCAATGCATGGTACAAAATATTATTATTGAGTTTATTATCCTAAAAAAATTCATGGGAAACATAGTAGGTGCAACATATAATTCAAAACGTACATTTTAAATGTGTAATAGGCCATTCAACAAAACTAACAACAATCTTGAACCATCACCAAATGAGCATTTAGAGATAAACATATATGAGGTATCCTTACCTAATTGGTTTAGAGTACACAATAGTGCACAACATGGTGATTTATATTGTATTATTATTTTTTTAATTTTTAAAATATTAAAAAATGATATTAAAGGGTATGATATAGTTCTAAATAAATCTATTCCAACTAGTGTACATAGTTTTTCTAGCACTGCAATGATGTTCAAAACTTATGATTCATAGGTGAGGATGAGAATGACCTGAAGATAAAATATAAAAAATAAATTATTTTAAAAAGTTTTAGAGTAAAAAATATAACTTGATAAGTAAGAATAAAAACAACCCATCACCACATCCACACCTTCAAATAACAATGCAGTTACTCTTCCTAATCTAAAAGCTCATAATAATACACCTCCTCAAAAAGGAAATGATTAATGCCAATATTTTGATCCACAAACTAAAAGTGGATATACCATAGTTAAGGACATGATAAATATTAATATGAACATCACCCTTCACAATTTGGCTTAAATTACAAGATAGAGAAAGCCCTTAATAAAATCCTTGACTGACCATCCATCTTCAAGCAAAAAAAAGATGCAAAAACCAATGGATTCATCTATAAGGGCAAACTAGAGGTCCCACATTTAAGTTTGATTGCTAGAATCTTTGGGGAAAATCTACATAACTGGATTATGATGTAATCTTGGCTTAACCCTAGTCAAGTCCAAGAGAGTGGTCCTATAATTATAAAATTTTGTTATCTTAGTTTTTGGAGAATTGATCAATGTCAATATGCAAGTATTCTCTAATCCACGTGTTCAAAAATTCATTCAAATTCTCATAATTTACATTCGTGATGCATATGGGTTACTTTTAAGTCATGATTAGTCAAAGATGTTGAATGGTTCCATGGAAATAGATTTTTCACATATGTATTTGCCTTAGAAATGAGTAGAAAATCATATTAGGGTTGATATAGAATCAATAATGAAAAATACAATGCCAATAATGAGAAATTCAAATTAATCTTGTTACATGTAGGGATTTATTATTTTACATCAAAATCCATGGCCAATGAACAAGAATTTTTTAGTAGAGGTTCCTAAAGCATCAAAACATGCTAAGGATGATGATATCTAGGATATAATTTAGTTTGAAAAATAGTGTATCATATTCTTACAAGAGGTTGGATACCAGAAACATAGCAAGTATGAATTATCATGCATTAAGGAAGAAGTAATAATAATTAATGATTCATTAACATAAACAAAGTATTCATATTAAGTTAGATAGAAAGTAATCAAACATTATACATGATAACACATGCAAGGAACAAAGTAAGAAACCACATAGGTAAATAGAACTAAGTAATTGTTTATTGATCTCTTTCAAAGTGGAACTCTATTTTTCTTATAAACATAAGTATATATAGATGTTTCTAGTCTATGATTTTTCATTTTCTTCTCATACTTAGTGCCAAAAGTGAAGTCTGTTCATATTATAACCTATTACAAGTCATAAAGATAAGACAAAATAGACTTATACATGACAAAATGAGTACATAATGCACATATATTAGACAAATATCTTTCATAGCTTTACAATCTAAATTCTTCTCCCAACACTTTCCCAAATTTAAAATCATATCTCATCCCAAGACAAAATCATAGGATCTCTAAAATTGCAAAAGTCAGTAGAAGTTAAAGAAGTGGTTAGACCATTAAGAGTCACAATAATCTCTCAAGGTGAAATTTTTGGTTTTCACCTCTTGCACACTACATAGCCACCCTTTTGAGTTTTCAACTAAGTAGCATACCAAATTATACCATTTATGAGTTTTTAATAGGCTATCATAACTAGTTGATTTCCATTTCAAGTTTTTAACCATCATATCCCTACTTGCATTACTAATTCATCCCTAATATTAAATGCTTATATATAATTGTTAAAAAATTGTATTTGTGTGCAATAATTAAATTGATAGAGGAAGCATAAACATAGGTGATGATTGACTAGAAGAGTCCTTGGACTTATATTTCATAGCCTTATGCCAAGTGATGATCTATTAGAGCTTTGATGGTGGTTGATACATAGGTGTGTTGATAATATAGGTGACTTTACTAGAAAAGGGAGTCAAATCAGTCTTATAGGCATTCCAATCTAACATGACTTCTTAGATCAGCCACAATAGGGTACACAATAGAGCATGGTAGCCAATGATCTGCTTGACATTTGTGTCATTAGTTATGCTCATATTTACCTTGGTGTCGATGACCCTTTCATGAATCTCACCACTTAGCTACTCCATCTTATGTACATGATGTTGATCTTGGAGGCTGGCAAAGGAACTATGCAGAAGTTGACTCTACTAATTGAGAATGTTGTCACACATTTTTTACTTGGTAATGAATGACTATAGGAGTGATCCATCCTTATTTTCCCTAGTGGTGGTTTGGCTTCTCATGTTTACTTTAATAGTTGTGGCCATTTAAAATTCTATGTTGGAACTAGTTAGATAAATATCTAGTGGTTACTTCCAATCCAAAAATTTATGCATGACCTATTATGCTTATAGTTCAATAATATTTAATATGTCTTGATACTCCAAAAAAGTGATAAGAGTCATAGCCCTAGTTTTGACATCTTATCCCAATGTGCCAACTGCATAGAGTTTTTAGGCTATGCACTGTCCTTGGTTAACTTAGATACTAGAGTCTTGAGTTTGTGGTGGTAAAACATGACTTGGTCCCCAATTTCTTGAGTGGCCAAATTGAGATAAGAATTTTGGATAAGCTTGGTAGCTTCATGGAGGTGAGCCTTAAAATTGACATTCTTAGCCTTTGATTGGTCCATTTCTTACTCCAAAGAGGTAGCCTTCTATGTAATGGACTCTTGAAATGCTATCACACCCTCAAGTTATTTCTTCAATGGGAGTCTAGAGACATCTAATGATGCTTCTTATTAGAGTAAAATTGATGCCAATGTGTTTGAAGTTGCTAAAAGGTTAGGTCATGGCATAGTCACAAGTGGGAGGGAGAAGGTGGTGCATTAAGCACCCATAGTTGGGACATACCAGATCCAAACCTCCTCCCAAGAGAAATTATAAGAGTTGTGAACCTATTTGAGCTATAACTAGTTCTTCTTCCTATTTTGTCTACTCTACTTTAGATTGTTATTGCTCAAGTACCTGCTGTTTTTATGTCATCACCTCTAATGCAAGCTTGAGTCACTACACAAGATATTTAACCTATTTTCATTTGACTTCCTCCTCCACTTTCCTATTCAACTCTTCTTGAAAAACTTTTTGTTTCACTTATTCTTGTTCTACTTGAAGCTTCTATGAACATTATTCTTCTTTCTTTTATTCTACTAGGGTAGTAGTTATGGCTTGTTTAGTCATAGCATGTGCGTGTGCTTATGCCTATGTAATACCTATGCCTTTACTATACTTTCTTGTTATGCCTACTCTTGGGCCTGATATTGGCATAGGGATTCATATTCTTCCTTCTTCTTTGTACCTTATTTGGCTTGTTGTTGTGTATGCATGGCATCTTCATTGGCCTACTTTGCCTATGTTGTTGTTTCCTATTTCTATTTTTATTTTTTTGCTTTATCCTTGGTAGTGAGCTTAACTTCTTTGTCCTTATGAGATCACACCTCTTATGCTTAATTTTTTATGTTGATAGCTTCTTGTGCCTTTTTAACCATATTGAGGCCTTTCTATTAGTTAGCCTCTACATCTTGGGCCTTTTGTGTGGCTTTAGCTTCTTCATCTTGCCAACTTATTATTGTTGAGCCTAATCCTTATGGCATTTATTATCCTCCTTTATAACTCAACATTATATTATATGATTTGTTTCTTCCCTTTAAGCCTATTTTTATTATTCTATGGTTTGTTTAGGTGTGATCTCTTCAACCTTTAGGTCTTATGGTGAAGGTGGTGAATCACTTGGCTAGATTGTAGAGCTAGAAACCTATGTTTTCTTACATCCCAAGGTGACCA
>JARHVA010006761.1:445000-522500 GCA_037957365.1 Torreya grandis | reverse complement strand
TTTTTTACATTAACACTATTTGATTTTTTTATTTATATAAATTTGATTAAATAGGATTTAAATAACACATCTTAAATTTAAATATTCATAAAGTGTTGTATGGGAGTTGGTAATTGTTATTTTGTAGAACACTTGTTAAAGAGAGGTACAAGGTTGAAAATATGCTAAACTATTTTTTTGATCAAACTTTTTCTTTGTCAATTTTTTTGAAAAAATATATAATTAATTAAAATTATATTTTTTATTTTTTATACCTTGTAAAAGACCTTTTGCGATACTTGAAACACTTCCAATTGTTACTTATTTTACATTTTTTCAATAGTTTTGCATAGAATTAAGTGGTTATTTTTATTTAAATGTTAAAATATATGTTTTATTAAAAAAATAAAGCATAAATTCACATTAAATGTTTCTTTTTTTTCTAATTTTTAGTTTCATTTTAGTATAAAATAAAAGTTAGGAAGTATCTAACTTTGAAGGGAAGTTATGACTTCTCCAAATTTTATGTTAGATAAGTCATAAATGTTGAATGATTCAAACTATAACATTTGGAAACTATGTATTAAATATGAATTTATGGATTGGAATCTTTGGAACATTGTTGTCAGGACTAAAAAAACCTCATAGGGAGACATGTCATAGTTGAACTTACTAATACTTTTCAATAAAAATTGCAAGAAGCCATGTCCATTATTTTGAGAAGTGTAAAGGATGAATTCCTACTCAATATCGGTAATTAAGATTAACCAAATGATGCTTGTAAGCTCCTTAAATATATGTAAAATAGCACTCATATCTATAACATCATTAAAATTATTCTTGAACTACTTACTACACCCATAAATAGTGACAAAAAAGTAGTTAATTTTATTGCAAAAACTCAAAAACATTAAATCTAAGTTAGATGGTTGTAATTGTAATATTATTCAAGATCATATATTTTAATTTATTATTTAATTAAACATTCATAAAAAATTTATTAATTTAATTTCTATTCTTAATTCTAAATATCAAATAGAACAAGACACTCTTGACCTCACTAAAATGTTTATTGTGGAGAGGAAGGATGACCATGCTCTAGTGATAATTGAAATTTAGGTTAGGGCCATTGAAAATCTATGCCATAAGTTGGACATTGATAAACTCCCCAAGTTCCATAATTTAATCATAAGTTAGAATTATTTCTAGAAAGGACACTCATGCCTCATGTATATAAGTGATGCTAGAAAATACATACAATATTTTCAACAAGGCCATGGCTATTCTAATACCTAGAATGAATTTAGTAATGGGAATAAAGGAAACAAGTCCTTGAATATTTATATTTTTTCCTTTCTCTATCCACTACTTTAGCTTACCTTCCATTTTTTTATGGGCTAACCAAGCATTGGATACGACCTTGTTATATATTATTTTAGGCACTAGCAAGTGAATATACTTATCAAAGGCCTCCCTATAAATATAGGGCACCCCATTTCTATGAATCCTATAGTGTAAGAAGTCTTAAATAATGGTGTTATTAAGAAATAAATATATAATAAAATATATACATGGCACTGCCTCATATTTCATTTTCGTGTTGTGTAAACCCATTATTTTGATTGTTAATAAATTGTGAGAATGAATGAATGTTTTATTCAACTAATTTAAACCAAATTACTAGGGATATTATATAGCCAAGAAGATATCCTAAATAACCATCCAAAAATATAGGGAGTAAGAATAACAAAGAGCCCAAAATAGAGTTCACATGTGTAACAAAATAAAATAATATAAAAATAAAATTCTAATGTTGAATTATATGACTCTAAAAAATTAATAATAATTAGATATTGTGAATTAATCACCAATAATAATCTAAAATTCTCCCCCATTAATTTATTATAGCTTGAAGTGAACAAGAGAAACTCTTTAAATGACTCAAAGTTTTCATGTGCAAGTGACTTGATGAAGACAAATGCACATTTTTATTCTATTGGGAAATATTGGATTTGGATGTTGTGTTGATGTACATGTTCACATATGAAATGAACTTGTGCCTCAATGTGATTTGTGTATTCATGAAATATTGGATTGCAAACAAGTTTTAGAACACCCTCATTATCATAATATAGGATGGTAAGTGTCTTATGTGGTACTCCCAATCCTTATAGTATATGATATAATCATATCACTTCATACACAACTCCTCCTGCAACATGATATTTTGATTTAGTGGTAGATTAAGAAACAAATTTTTATTTCTTGCTCCCCTAGGATATAAGACCATATCCCAAAAATAACACATATCTAGAAGTGGATTTTTTGTCATCAATATTTCCTATGTGATCTGAGTTTGAAAATCCTTTCAAGAAGAAATTATCATTCTTATTATATTTTAGACTCAATTATGATATATCTTAGTATCCCTTTTTTTATTTCAATTCTGACATCTTCAGCTCCTGCATGAACCATGAGAGATAGCTAACAACATAACTAATGTATATCCTAGTATATGTTAAGTAAATAAGACTCCCAATAAACTATCGATAGATATTTATATTTAATTATGATGATGGATTTATATAAGATAACTTAATCCTTGTCTCTATATCTATAAAAATTAGATTAATATCCATCATCTTAAATTTATCGATTGTTGTCTTGGCATATTTCATTTGGGACATAAATATGTGATTTTCCTTTTTCCATACTTATAATCCAAGATAATAGTGTAGAAGCCTGAGATCTATCATGTTGATTGATTAGTTTAGATATTTATTGGTTGCATCAATCATCTTCACTAAACTACTAATGATGACTAGAACATTGACATACACTAAAACAATTATAATCTGTCCCCCTTATTATTCGAGGTAGATATTTGGATCATAGGGACTCCTCTGGAATCCATACTGAATGAGATTCTCATAGATTTTTATGTACCAAGCTTGAGGAGCCTATTTGAGACCATATAGAGATTTGATGACTTTACATACTTTTCCTTCATTACCAAGAGTGATAAAACCTTCTAGTTGTGTCATGTAAACTTCTTCTTGTAGATATTTATTGAGAAAGACATGTTTTACATCCATTTGGTGGATCCTCCTTCCAAATTATGCAACTAGAGCAAATATCATTTTGAATATTTTGATTTTAGTCATAGGAACAAATGTCTCCTCATAATCTATGGTTTTTTTTTTTGCATATCCCTTTACTATGAGTTAAGCTTTATGCTTGTCAATACTACCATATGATTCATATTTAATTTTGAAGACCCATTCACAATTGATTAGCTTGTTCCTTTGTGGATGATTTTGTAGATGATATAAATTTGAAACATAGCCTGAAACCCTGAAATAGGTTGAGTTTGAAATCTTAAAGTCCTGAAATAGGTTAAGTTTGAAATGTGGTGGAAACCTCCAAAAATCTATATTTTTCATCTTAACTCCTAAAGGTCTAAAACCACTCTCAAATAACCTAAAATTATATACATAAAATATAACTTAAAGTATAAGTTTACATTTAATTATGGAGGCTTGATGTCCATAATTAAATGTTAACTTATAATTAAATGTTTATTTTATGTATATACCCCCTATTCACCCATGGTAATTAATTCTATTAATTACTATTTACCATTCCTAACCACCCAAAATATTTTAAACAACCAAAATTCATCAAAACAAATAAAAAATAAAACCTATCCAACCTCCCAACAACCCTTCCAACAACTTACCCTCATCAAAAACCCATGCAAACAACTTAGTGTTACATTCACTTACTTTCACATGTGATTCGAAAAAACCCAAGATAAATTTTAACCAAATTGGGATAATCGATGTTGATCCTCCATAATCAACATCGATCCTTTGTGATTGATGTTTATTCTCATGGATTGACATTGATCCATATATACATAATGAGCCCCTATGGCTCGAGACTATAATTTTGGACTCTAAAATGCTATTGAATTGTTTTTGAGACTACATATGTACCGTGTTAGACCCCTATCCATATGATATCAAGCCATTTTGGAGGTTAAAATCTTATGTTTGCAGCATGCATTATCTACATTCACCTTGCTCATTAAAGGTTAGTTTTACATTTTGTATTGCTTAGTTTTGGCTTACATTGTAGTTTATTATTCCTTTAGCATCTCTATTTTATCATCTATTGTCCATTTTCATTGTTTTATCAGCCTTTCAAAGCTTTTCCATCCTTCACTTTTTAGTATTAGTAGTTGACACAAAATCGATGTCGATGCACTTGAATCGACATTGATCCTTGCTCAAACACAAATAAAACTAAATTTTATTTTTGGGAGAAATCATAGTCCCTAAAGCCTACATAATCTACATTTTATTTACTAAATATCTCTTCTAATCTATTTATATCCATTACTAAAAATTTGTAAAGCATTCATACATCTTGTCCTTAAATAATCCATTTATCTTATCTTTCAATCATAGATAATCTATATTTATCTAATCTTTATTAATTGGTATTTTATATTATTTATACCTACATATATTATCTTGAATAATCCATAATCATTTATATTTACAAAATTATCTTTCAAATCATTTATATCTTGTAATCATTTATCTTCATCATTTTTAGCATTTTATCATCTTAATTAAAAATAGTGGGCTAACATCCATTCAAGCAAGCATTGCACTTCTTGAGATTGGTTTGTAACTAGGAAACCCACTCATCTTCCTACTAATCCATTTTTTTCCAAGTGTTTACTTATGATTTGCAGGTCATTCCTCCCCAACTAAAGAGGAGTTCCCATAAAGCTTGATCAACGGTATGCAACCAACCTTTATCTAGGTAATCTTAAAAACCCTACTTTTACTTTATTTTTAGTAGCTAATTAGATCATAGTGAAAAATCAAAAATCAAAAATAAAAAATAAAATAAAACATTCTAGCACACCTAGTGGGACCTCAATCTCATCTTTTGTTTTAAAATTAAAAAATTCTTGAATTTTCTCTCTTTCCTTTTCTTTGTGTGAACTCATCCAAAGAACATTAAGTTTGCATTTATTTTTCTTTTTGAGGTTAAAATACATTGCATCCATCTTTCTTTCTTAGGTTATTTCACATAGAATAATTTAGGTAGAAATCTATTATAGTCATCACTTTATCCACACACAAACCAAATCACAACATTAATTAACACATATAAACACTTGACATACGAAAACCAATGGGGATTTCATCACCTTGTGGAAACATTATTCTTAGTGATCCCACTTGGATTTCACCACTAAGGGGAGGACCAAGTCAGTTGTCTAGCTGAGTATAATATTTGGACTATCGGTATATATTAGCTAAGCACCCACACTAGCTATGGGATTGTAATGTGAGGGGAGAAATCCCCAAGTATCAAGCCATGTATAATTACCAATAAAGATTTCCTTTAAGTGTTAAGACAAAATACCCAAAACCATCCTTAGATTACCATTTCTTAGGACCCTCACTATCCTTTTTCTTTATTTCTTCTCACATCTTAAAGTTAAAAAAGATCAGATCTTTTTGGAATGACTTTAGTTTGTGCATATTTCATTCAAACCTTAAAGCGAGTTAATTCAAAAAAAAAATCCATCTCATGGTTGAAATGAAATAATAGTCATGATAAAGAACTCAATCTCTATTTGCATCCTCATCCATGGAGACTACTCCAAATCCATCCACTTCCCCTGAATCCTTCAAATTACCTCATCTTCCATTATATTATACTCAAGGGAATCTAGAGTTTATTTCCATTTTGGATAATAACCCACTATCCCATAACCATTATCTCACCTTACAGAACACACCCATTTCCCTTCCTAAGGCCCCTCATATTTTTGGTATGCCATAAGGTGGAACTAATGGGGGTTCACACTCGATGAATATGGTCATAACACCATCATCACCACCACATGTATCAAACCCTATTCAATCCATTAATATGGATACATCACTATTAGGGCAAGACCCATCCCAACAAACACCCTTGAATACATCCATTACTACTCTTATAGTCCTAAGTAACATGATATCCCAACTTGTACTTACCCTTACATCCCCCCCAATCCTAGTTTTTATCCCAGCATCCCTCCCACCTATATAGACCCATGGTGGTGTGAATCCAACACCATTAGTCCAACCATCTCAACAAAATATCCTACCTCATCCCACCATGGCTTCAAAACCACAACTCCTACCACCTCCTTAGTAGAATGTCTCATTACAACTGACTTTAGCTACTCCTTTATCATCCTAATATTTAACACCTCAATCCTCTCAAATACCTCCTCAATATCAATACATATCATCTTCCAAACCATCCTATCACTAATACATACCATCAACATATCCTCCATATGTTACTTTAACCCCACTCGTTAACACCACAACCATTGGTTATCCCCAGTCATAACCATTCATCACGTCACTACCCCTTCAACGATAATACCTAGAGGGTATACCTTAGTATATCTTAAAAGCATAGACCATTCCCTTGAAGGATGGCTATTCAAAGTTATAAATAAAAAAAGCTTCCCGCATTGATCAACTTTTCTATCTTAGCTAAAAGTTATCCAGCATGCCCATAAAAACTCCAAAATAAAAATTCAAATAATATACCAAGAAATCTTCCCATATTGATCATCTTTCCATAATCTAGCATACTTCCCACATTAATCAGTCTTCATAAAATCAAACATGGGTTGATCCAAGTTGGTCATATCATGACTGGTACACAAAGACTTAGCCTCCAACCTAGGGAGATATCATGATCATAATTTAATATCCATATATACTCATATTAGCATCATCCCATATCATTTCCTATCTTAATAAATCCTAAGATTGGTTAATTGACAATCAACAAGATGTTTATTAGCATAAAATAAGGTTTGTAGAATACATAGATCACAAAGGAGCTCATGCCTCACCATGATCCAAAAAACTAAGGGGTTGAGTTTACCTAGGTTACTCTTTTATCATATATCAAATTGACATTAAAATCAAAACTCATACCATCATCTAACTTCATTCAAATTTCCATCAATGATACCAAAGCTTATTAAAACACATAAAAAGGTTATAGCCCATAACCACATCACTATCAAAACTAGGAATGGACATATGAATCCACCAAATCGCTTACTATAAGCATTCAAAAAAAAGTCCAATTTCACCTCAAAAATATTCAATCAATCACATGTACATATGCTAATGACATGTAGGCCATATTATTTATGGTATGCCATTATAATCCATGTTGATCCTTTAAGTTGATGACCATCCTTATTAATCGACATTGATTAGCCTTTTTTGCACTAATCATAATTTTTCATGCATTCATTCCTACCTTTGAGCTCAATCTTGTTACCTTGCCACATTTATCCCATTATTTATCCTATTATATTTTAGGCTAGTGGAGATTGAACCTTGTTGATCCTATAACCTTCACAAGGAATGTATTTTTTTCAGCATCATGCCTTTGCAGATCTTAAGAGTGTACCTTAGCTTGAGATCATTCATCTATAAGTAGTGCACACAATGTAAGCACATCAGATGCTTCAGTCAGCTGACCCTATAATTTTTTCTCTAAATTTCCTTCATTTAAACTCACCTACTCATAGTTATGGCAATTTATTACTTATTTGTCTTGGGGTATTTCTACTTGTAATATCCCAAACCTTTGTTAGTGAAATATTGTACTTCATCACTGAGCCTATAGTATTAGCACTTTTTTTTATCGATTACATCCCCATCCATCCATTCAGCACAAACAATCCAAATTCACATTTGGAGGTTCTGATTGACATTTATCCAATAAGCTAAAGATGTTTGGATCATGTTATTTATAACCATAACAATAATTTACATTGATCCTCTTTGATCAACCTTAATCCCTTATCTTGAATTTACTTGCAATATTTCATGTGCATATATCCTTATACCCAAATCTAAGTAAATTACACCCATTACAATTATGATGCTTTACACCCAACATCCTAGGTTAGTGGAGGATGACTCTTGTTAGTCCCTCAACCTATCCTAGCTCACCCTCTATTGGGCACATCTCACATTTATAGATCCTAAAGAGTGCATTTCACCTTGAGATAGTACATCTATAGGAAGTTCCCTAACTATTATCATAGAAGATACTTTAGTTAGACCTTCCTATCATTTTTCTCCTTGGTAGTTTTTGTTTAAACCCACTTGTTCATATTGCTGGTAATCTATTTTGGCATTGGGGCATTACTGTGTGTAATTATCCTCTCCTTATAAGTGCAAGCAAGTTGTTTATTTGAATATTTGCATCATTTTCCTTTAATTTTATCCTTCAAATCCTCATCCTATCCATCCATCTACTAAATTTTTCAAACCCTTCATCATCTCATCATCCCATGCGAGCTCTTGGTTTGAGGGGGAATACCTCTCACATACACCTGAGGCATTAGACCCATCCTAGTTTTTGTCAAGCAGCTAGTCTATACAAACCACTCAATAAAAAGGGGTAAGTGTAGATGCTTAAAATCTACACCAAATCCTAAAACCCTGAAATAGGATGAGTCTAAAATCCTAAAGTCTTGAAATAGGCTAAGTTTGAAATGTGGTGGAAACCTCCAAAAATCTATATTTTGCATCTTAACTCCTAGAGGTTTGAAACCACTCTCAAATAGCCTGAAAGTATATAGCTAAAATATAACTTAAAGTAGAAGAAACTAAATTTCCATGATTGAATATCAACTTATACTTAAACCTATCCAACCTCCCAATAACCCTTCCAATAACTTACCCTCATCAAAAACCCATACAAACAACTTAGTGTTACATTCACTTACCTTGGCATACGGTTCAAAATAACCCAAACCAAGTTTTGACCAAATTAGGCTAATCAATGTTGATCCTCCATAATCAACATTGATCCTCCATGATTGATGTTGATTCTCATGGATCAATGTTGATCCATATATACACAGTGAGCCTTCATGGCTCAGGACTGCAATTTTGGACCATGAAATGCTACTAAATTATTTTTTAGACTACATAACCCTACTGAACCCCCATCTAAATGATAGCAAGCCATTTTGGAGGTTGAAATCCCATGTTTATAGCACACATTGTCTACATTCACCTCACTCATTAAAGGCCAGTTTTATGTTTTATATTGATTAGTTTTGGCTTACATTATAGTTTATTAGTCCTTTGACATCTTTGTTTTATCATCTATTGCCTATTTCAATTATTTTATCAACATTTCAAAAAAAATCCATCTTTCATTTTTTAGTATTAGCAGTTGACATAGAATCAACATCAATTCACTTGAATCAACGTCGATCTTATAGGATCAACATTGATCCCTGCTAAAACACAAAAATAGACCCAAATTCTATTTTTAATAGAATTCATAATCCCTTAAGCCTACATAATCTACATTTTATTTTATAAATATTTCTCCTAATTTATTGATATCCATTATTGAAAATTAAAATTTATTTTGATCCTAAAGGATTGACATTGATCCCTGTTAAAACACAAAAATAGACCTGAATTCTATTTTTGGTAGAATTCAGTCCCTCAAGGCTACATAATCTACATTCTATTTTCTAAATATCTCTCCTAATCTATTGATATCCATTATTGAAAATAATCAAATCATTTATACATCTTGTCCTTGAATAATCCATTTATCTTATCTTTCAATCACAAATAATCTACATTTATCTAATCTTTATGAAGTGTTATTTTGTATTGTTTATACCTGCATCTATTATCTTCTATATTTTATTTGTTATCTTGAATAATCCATAATAATTTATCTTTCACATAATATATATCTTGCAGTCATTTATCTTCATCATTTTATCATTTATTCATCTCAATTGAAAATAATGGGTTGACATCCATTTGGGCAAGCATTACACTTCTTAGGACTAGTTTGTAATCAGGCAGCCCACTCATTTTCCTACTGATCCATTTTTGTCTAAGTGTTTAGTTGTGATTTGTAGGTCATTCCTCCCTAGACAAAGAGGAGTTCTGACAAAGCTTGATCAATGGTGCATAACCAATGTTTTTCTCTAGGTAATCTTAAAAAACTTGCATTTACTTTGTTTTTAGTAGCTAATTAGATCACATTGAAAAACCAAAAAAAATATACTAAAATAAATTTTCAAGGTGTCATGTTTTATGTTTCATCAATGATTGAAATCATGCATCCATGGCATCCTTCCAAGGTTTAGACTCTAGGGATTCATGAATTATGTATAGGGCTCTTTTAATTCTACAATTATGCTCATTAGGTCCAAATTGACCTCATTTTGAGTCATGTTATGAGTCCTTTATCCAATAATCAATGTGTCTAGAATTCTATCTAGTTTAGCATCCATTAATGTACTCATATATTATTTATACATACATTGAGTGTTACCTATGAGTGGTAGATCTGCACCATTATTCCCATTATCATTGTCTTCATTTGGTGGATTACCATCTTTTGAATTCTCTATGGGATCGATTAGTGTACCAATTGAACATAAAGAATGAGCTTATATTGTTATCTTATCAAATAACTCAACATAGTTACTTCTATATATTTTATTTCTATTTGGATCTATTAATCTATAGGCAAGTTCTTCTTCACTATACCCTAAGAAGACTTTTTTTTTGCTTTCATGCATCAAGTTTATTCCTCTCTATTTTTGGAATATACATACTTACTTTGCATCTAAAGAGTCTGTATGAAACTGACACCTTATTCTAATTATACTTGATTCAAATTACAACTTAGTAAAATGACATTTTTGACTAGGTTGATTAAACATGTAACAAATTTCTAAAGAATTATAGAAAATTAATAAAACTCACTTAAGCAAATTAATCTAAATTATAAGCCTAAGTGTAAATTCCATGAAAGTGTTGAATAATTATTTATTAGAAATTAAAAATATCAATAAAACACTTGAGTTTTCACCCATACTTGCCAATGTGTAACCTATTTTCTTATGCAACCCATGCTTACCAATGTCCAACCTCTTTCCTATGTGTTGACCTCAAAAATGGAATCCTTCTGAGACCAAATATCTAGTTTTTAATCCAATAGTTTTAAATTGGTCTGATCAATCTTGAAAATATATAAATAAGAGATCTAAGACCACCATTTTTAAGATTTAGTTATAAAACTTACTATGCATAAATTTCAATAGATAATCTTCACCTATTTTCAAAACTTGACAAATCTTGTGAGCCTAAGCCATTGGTGCACTAGGAAATGATGGAGGAGCATGTTACTCTTCATTGATGCAGATTTGGAGCACTAAATCTATGAAAAATCATGTTTCTTGGCCACTCTTGGAAGGAGGGATGCTACTTGAAAAGTTTAATTGTATTCCTTTCTTAATTAGCTCTTAGAATTCATTAGCAATATGTTAAGTTGTGGAGCTAAAAGCTTCACTGATGCAAATGGAAGAGGTTGTTAAGTGTTACAATAACCAACGTCAGTCTTATCAACCAACGTCAGTCATCTTCAATGTTCACAATAACTGACATCGATTATGTGTTGGCCGACATCGGTCAGACAGGAACCAACATCGACAACCTGTGTGTGTGCACTTGCATGCGCTTCCAGAACTGGTCTAATTTTAGACGGACAGTTAGTTTGCATGTAAAAGACTAATTTTAGTCTTGAGTCTACATTTCTAATTATTGTAATTAGGAAGTCTAATTATTGTTTGTATGGGATCTATTTAAGAGACCCATGAGGCTGTATTGTAATTAAGGATAAGGAAGAGATCCTTCCAATTGTAAGATTAGTTGATCCACAGGTTGTGCAAGATCAGGGAAGATCTACATGGTAAGTAAGGTCAGTTAATCTATAGGTGTGTGTGTGTGTAAGGTCAAAGGATATCTATAGGGTAGCAAGGTCAAAGGAGATTTGCAACACAACAAGGAGCAAGATCAGGGAGATCTACTTGGAGTACTTTGAGTACTTGGTGTACTAGCAGTATTGTTACTGACTGGTGGAGGGAACAACTCTGTGTTTGAATTGTGTTTGTAATTGATTGTGTGAGAAAGAGAAATCTTGAGGGAGAATTATTGGTACACCCAAGAGGTGTGGGAAGAGTGTGATTTCTTCATTGTCTTTCCTTCTGGAAGAGTATTAATACAAGATTGTATTGTCTCTCATATTCTGTGTTGTTTTTGAATTCTAGTTACATATTACTTCTGGTTAAATTATGTGTTTAGTTTCTTATACAAAGGTAATCAATTGTGCTCTTAATTTATATTAAGAGCACAATTGATTACCTTTGTATAAGAAACTAAACACATAATTTAACCAGAAGTAATATGTAACTAGAATTCAAAAACAACACAGAATATGAGAGATAATACAATCTTGTATTAATACTCTTCCAGAAGGAAATACAATGAAGAAATCACACTCTTCCCACACCTCTTGGGCATACCAGTAATTCTCCCTCAAGATTTCTCTCTCTCACACAATCAATTACAACCACAACTCAAACACAGAGTTGTTCCCTCCACTAGTCAGTAACAATACTGCTAGTCCACCAAGTACTCAAAGTACTCCAAGTAGATCTCCTTGATCTTGCACCTTGTTGTGTTGCAGATCTCCTTTGACCTTGCTACCCCGTATATCTCCTTTGACCTTGCACACACACACACACCTACAGATCAACTGACCTTACTTACCATGTAGATCTCCCCTAATCTTGCACAACCTGCAGATCAACTGATCTTACAATTGGAAGGATCTCTTCCTTGTCCTTGATTACAATACAGCCCCATGGGTCTCTTAAATAGATCCCATACAAACAATAATTAGACTTCCCAATTACAATAATTAGAAACACAGACTCAAGACTAAAATTAGTCTTTTACATGCAAACTAACTATCTGTCTAAAATTAGACCAGTTCTGAAAGCGCATTCAAACACACACACACACACACGTACACTGAAGATGACCGACGTCGGTTGATCAGACCAATGTCGGTTACTATAACACTCAACAACCTCCTCCATTTGCATCAGTGAAGCTTTTAGCTCCACAACTTAACACAATACCCCTTGAGGTAGTAATCTTGACATGTTAGTCTCTTTATGATTATTTTTAGATATTTTCTTGACTAACGCATGGACTAACCCATATCATAATATTACTCCACATTTTGGCATGCCCAGTGGGACTTGCACCTCACATAAACATTTATCCCTTTTGATTTAGCACTCAGACCCTCTTTTGAGGTTGTTTTCTCTTCTTTTCTCTAAATTTCCATGTTTTATGACCTACAAGAGAAATGGTAGATTCAACCTATAAAATGATAGAATCACTCTATAAATCAATATATTTTACCTATACAATGGTACAATCAACCTAGACATCGATAAGAACACCCTAGAAAGTGGAAAAATTGACCTATGCAATAGCAAAAATGACCATGTAAACAACAAAATTGTTTTATATGATTTTTGTCTATCTATGTGTGTTTAACAAGAATGGCATAATCAATCTATTAATTAGTGGGAATTCATTATGGAATGATGGATTCACCAATAGAATAATGAAATCATATTGGATCATAAACGTGTAGGTAACTACACTATTTATTCTATCTTTCTATCATTTTTATCACTTCAATGGAAATGGCCTACTAGTAAACAAAAATGCCATGTTAATCAATGAACATGACTTGTTAATCAATAGAAATGCCCTAATCAGTGAAAATGACCTGTATAATGGTGGGGTCACACTATGGAATGGTAAAATCACACTATGGAATGGTAGGAATACACTGTGGAATAATGGAATTGACCTATGTTGAAAAATAGAGAGTTAAACAATGAGCTACAAATTGACTTGACAATTTTACACCTTTGTTTTAGACTTATAACACCTAGTTTGTAGGATTTAAACCATTTAGTCTCCATTTCACAATAATCAAAAGTAAATTTCATTTCACATGTCTTTTTGGTGCTCTAAAATAAACTTAGTTTTTATTTCAATGCTTTTAAGATATTTTTATTTTTGATTGATTATTGAGTGTTTTTTTGTGTAAAATGAGTCTAGCATGTATTCTCTCCCACCGTACCATTTAGGGAACTTCGGTGATAAAAAATGCTTCATTTTTTGTGTTTTTATTAATTTGTCCAAAAGCATAGAAGGAAAGTTGGTAACGCACGCCCCAAAATCTAAGTGATTGGGGTGATCCCAAAACAACCATAAAGTCTGTTTACTATTTTTATTTCTTACATATTGGCTTGTGGGTGGGAGTTCATAGCCTTGCCACAAGTACTCTAGGGAAGCGTTGACCTAAGAATTCATTTCCCAACATCAATTCAACCCTAGTCCATGGTAAGGGTATATAAATTGATGTCAACTTACTGCAATGCTTGTTTAAGTAATTAAATAGTCTAAATTAGTAAGATATCACCTCAAAATATAGGGTTAATTTAGACATCACACTACACTAAGCAATTGATGGATGTAGTGATTGTGAAAAGGATAAGACCTTTTTACAACAAGGTAGTTAGCACATATCTAAATGATGTGTATTGCCCTAGTGTTAACAAAACATATGGGACCATTTATAATGTATGATAATTGATAATTTTAGATAAACCCCACTTATCACAGATATATTGTCAATGTAGGGTGAGTAACCAAAAGTTCTATGTCATCATAAAAAATCTTTAAAAAGAGGGGCTTAAAAACCCTACTTTTCATGTGCATTTAAATTTTTTGATTAACAACATTATTTCCTCTCAAGAGTAAGTATATAGATGGAATTTGACAATATGAAGCCACCTTGTTAGTTTTTAGGATTAGGATGATACACTTAGGTGTTTTTGTTATTTTTCCTTTTTACTTGCATTATCTTGAGTCAAAACTATTTGTTTGTCTAAACACATCCAAACCCAAACACATATTATACACTATCTATTTAACAAAGATGTGTTACATTGGTCAAATCAAACTCAAACATGTAGTCCATTGCACACATACAATATGAGGTGTTACTCTACCCAAATTTTGGGTAATATTTACTTAATTTTAATATTATGATATTGTTATAATATTTTAATAGTACTATTGTGTTTTCCAATTGAAACCAATTCAAATCATGTCCATTTGGACCCAAATTTGGTTTGGGATCAATTGTTTACATCAGGGTTCATTTTTAAACCCACATAGCTTTTATAAGCCAAATAATGTCAAATTGGGGTTTCTTTTTTAAACCCAAATACTTGTTAGAATCCAAGTCAATCCAAGTTAGGTTCACTTTGAACTATATGCCGTACCATACTCTATTTTTCTAGGGGTATATTTTTTGAACTAATACCACCCTTTTTAGGGGCATCATTTATGGACCAAAACCACCCTTTCAAAGGGCATATTTTTGGGATTGATATCACCTTCTTTGGGCATAATTTTTAATTACCAAGCTAATCCATGCTAATTTTCATATACCAACCATGTTCTCCTCCTTTGGCTTGCATTAGAAACCAAGATATGCAATGCCTAAAGGTTACCATTCTAGGCCCTCCTCCTTCAGCTTGCACAAAAAACCAAGATCCATAATGGTAGAATGTTACTATTCTAGGTTCTCCTCCTTTAACTTACATGAGAAACTAAGATCCACATTGTTCAAAGGTTACCATTTTAGGTTATCCTTCTTTGGCTTACATGAGTAACCAAGCTTCATATCACTTGAAGGTTACCATTTTAGGTTTTTCTCCTTATGCTTACATGAGCAACAAAGATCTATAGTACTTTAAAGTTACCATTCTAGGTTCCCCTCCTTTGACCTATGCAAGTAACCAATCTCTACAATGCCCAAGGGTCACTATTCTAGGTCTTCCTCCCTTTCCTTCCAATTTTGGTAGCTCATTACCTAAGTAAGGTCATGCAATCATGACCAGGCATGTTAAGGTTACTATCCTTATCCCACCACTAATATTTATTGAATCCATCATTGAGGAACTTCAATTAGATGAAAAAATCTTTGTTGATCCCTTCTTTGATAGTCTAATTTTTGGAGAGACCATTATTGAACCACAAGCCATTATTCACCCTATGCCAACTATTCCCAACTTTAGATAATCCATGCTAGTCTTTGACCCACAACAGAACCAACCATTACCTATTTGAGATCTATATTTTAAATGCAAAAATGTGTTCAAAATTGATATTTTACAACCAATTATAAACTAAGGCCACAATGTTTTTATTGAAACACCTATTTATGATGAGTCAACCTATGATGAATCACCTTTAGATCTTTACCCTATTATCTAGGAACCTCTCTTTGACAAGATAATCTTAGTTGAGTTACTTTTCAACCCTTATCATTTTTTTGAAACATCTCCCTTTGACAAACCAGTCTCTATGGAATTATCTATGGATATTTCCCTCCTCATTGAGGACTCTTACTTTGACAAGCCAGCCTCTATGGAGTCACCCCTCAATCCATTCCCTCTCTTTGAGGGGATTCACTTAGATGAGACAATATATGTTTAACCCTTATTTGATGATTCTATTTTATAAAACCCATTATGCCATCAGAGGTCATTACTTGTCCAAAACTAAGCATTCAACAATACATAATTATATCAACATCCACGATTAAAGTAGAATCAAAATTAGAGTCAGGGTTTATTATTGAGCCAAAATAAGATTTAGAATCAGAACCAAAATCAACATCAAGATCAACATTATATTCAAATTCCCTTGAGTCAGGCTTAGCTTCAGAATCAAAATATGATTGTAGTTGTTACAACATTGGTTACTATTGACCAACTTTGACCCTACAAATCAAATTGGGACCCTTATAGGTAAAAACATGAATTTTTAAATGTTTTAAAGGTATAATATTTTATCATGGGGTGTATTATAAGTTATTTTATGTGATTTAATTCTATATAAGCCTTGGTCTTGGTATAATTAGTCAATATGTCATTTTGAGTCATTTAGAAGCCATTTAGGGGTCATGAATACAAGTGGGATGGTTTTCAAGGTGTATAAGTGTCATATTTTAATTTAAAATGTCTAATATGTCATATTACCTATTAAAAACATCATTTCATCTGAAACTTATAGGTTATCTAATTGAAAATCAAGAAATTAATTGAAGAAAGAAGAATTTGACACTTGTATGGCCCATGAGGGAAGGTGACACATGGGAAAAGGTCATTAAATGTATATTTAGATTATTAAAACTAATTCAAATGATTTAAATTCTATATAAGTGTCATTTTTTAGCTAAAACCATTATTCTCCTTCTTCAACCTTCTAGACACATAAACCCAGTCAGTAGGTTTGTACTTGGTATGAATAGTTGGAGAACTTTCAGGTCAAATGCCTTTGGGAGGTGAAAGTAAAATTAGAGAGATTAATTTAAATAATAATATTTTAATTAATGGTCAACTTTTATTTATGAACCATCCCTAAAAAATTGGTTGTGTTTTTCTGCTTGCCAATCTATGCACCCTACAGGTTTTTCTCTTGTTTGGATGATTCCATATAATATAGATATTAGGATTGATTATAAAGGATTTCTAATCCCTCTTATAATTATATCAATGTTTGATTTATCATTTAAATTTTTTTTTATGGGCTAAGTATCTCAAGTTGCAAGAGAATGTACCATTCTATGTTGTAGGTAATTTCCACTATTTATAAAACCTTCATGATTTGATGGTAACTTAAGGGGGTTGTGTTAGCTTAATTTAAATTTTTTAAATTCTCTCTTGATTCCCTTTACCTTTCAACTTCATTCTTCAAATAAATTTCCATGAGTTTGTAATCATATGTAACATATACAGTCTTCCACCATTAATAAATCTATATAGGTGCCATGAAGGAAGAAAATCATGTTGGAATAGATGTGTTAAAGTTGGTTCTAATACAATAATAATTATAATAAACCATTTGGGTAATTGGTAAAGAGTCCAAGTCTGTTGATGAGGTCAAATAATATTCATTGTAAACACTTACATTCAAATAATATATAACTCAAAATGTTTACTTGCAGGTGTCCTCATGAAGAATATCATGTTGAGAGGAGTGTCTAAGATGAGAAATATATATTTATAGAGAGTAAATTATATTTTAAACCTTTGTAAAATAACCAAACTTCATTATAACTCACACATCTTGAATAATGTCTATATTTATACTCATTGCTTGTATATGAAATATTCACCTATAAGTAACATTGATAGAGATATAGAGGTAATTTTACGAAGAATATTGGACAAGTTGAAACTCTTTTGAAGTCATAATATTTTATGAGGAGCATGGTATGCCTGTTTTAAAGGTTAGGTTGATAGATATAAGTATAAACATGCTTAAATATTTAAATGATTGTATTCAGGGATGAAATCCCTAAACATGCAAAACAGAGCATCGAGGCTTTTTGGAGATACTTTAGAATAATGTCAAGTTGAGCTCTTATCATCCAAAATTCAGTCATTATACATACCATAAATATTCAAATTTTAAAAATAATAAGGTGATTTTTTCCTATGGTTTTCTTATTAGGAAGGATCAAAATTACCCTTTTGACTTTTAAATTATGATAGTGTCATCTACAAATTTTTGAAGTTACAAGGTGACTCTAGCAAATTCAAGTGAAAATGGGATATGTCTTCATGGTTGGAAAATACTTTAAAGAGGAATGGCATACAAATGAGAAAAATTATCTTTAAAAGAGATGATATACTATGTTTGGTCCTCATAAACACCTACAAGTGCCATTACCTATAGACTGTTCACTTATAGCCAAGGGTCAAGTTCTAACACTATCTTTAGCAAGGAATTAAGCATGGAACACTTACATTAGTATATGGAGGATTTTTATAATTGGATCATAGGATCCAAGGGTGGTGTGTAGCCTATAAAATAAATAATCTTCACTTACAGGATTATACTGATCACAACATAGTTGACTGTGTTTGACTATGTCAATAGTGAGCAAGTTTGAAGACTGTGAGTGTTGATAGTGTATAACCAAGGTGAAAAAATGGGTAAAAATAATTTTAAATAACCATAGGTGGAATATATGTAGGTTTTATACTTTGCCTCAGGCTTAAAACATGTAGGATTACATATAGGTGGCCTCCTATTCTACAAGAAACACAATCAATTATAACTGAGTGGTGACAATTAATCTAAGTAAGAAGTATGGAAGAGTGTGTGAGAGGTTGGAGAGACAAATGGATATTTTATCACATCAATAATGATCATAAAAATCATTATATTCTTTTGATATTTTATATAAAATAGAGATGGACTCACAACAAACATCATACACTCCACAAAAAAAAACCCAACATTAAACCCATTTCACACATGTCTATCTTGGGTCTATAAGGAATTGAAGGTTAAAATTATGTTACAAAAGACTAAAATATTATACATAACATGTTTAATAATTGGATAAACTCCTCAAATAATCACCATTTTTTGAGAAAATAGGGGAGTGCCCTATGTTTTGTCTTAGATAGAGGGCACTCTCTTTATGCATAAAACTTGTAGTCTTGAGAAATGAGGATGAAAGAGTGAACCAAAGGTTATTTGGAAATGTTAATTAGGTGTTTATATTTTTAAAAACACAAAAAAAAAAACATGTAAAACTAATCATATAAGGAGGAACCTCAATAGGGTGGCCTAGATCATAGGGGTTACATTCAGGCCTATTAGGCAAGGTTTAAGCCTAAGGCCAAATGGGAAGTCACTTAAACTTATAACCTATGATATTAATTTTAATCCATTTGAGAATTATTTTGGGATCATAATAGATGTTTTAAATATTTTGGAGTGCATGATAAACCATAATAAAGCCACTTTTGGCTCAGAGATAGTCCAAGCCTATAAGAAATTGAGAAATAAGCTTGGTGGGCTAAGTTGAAATGCTCATATCTACCTTGGAACATTGTATGAAGGTTTAAGGAGATAGGAAAATTTATAATGGGTATTTAAAATCATTTTTGTGGAATTTTTTTGAAATTTCAACATCTTACCTTCATGAACAAGCTTAAGAGCCTAAGCACTCAAAACCTTTTCAAACCCTTAGATAAAGACCTGATTGGGAAGATGAGCTTGGAGAGATATATAAATGGGGTTAAATGAACATTAAATTTATTTAAAATTGTATGGGACTTTCTCAATATACTCCCCATGATTTTGGACTATATGAAATTATACAGATGGAGTATAAAATAGGGGTTTCTTAACTATTATGTGCATTGTGTAGGCTATAGAAGGTTCCAAGATATGAAAATTACATGGAAGGGAATATTAGGACTAAATTTAACTCCCAATTTCAATTTAATACCTCAAAATAACTCCTAATTTCCTCAATCAACTACTTCATCTTAGCTAGTCAAGACTGGCATAGTGAGCATGATACTGAGATGGGTGATAACTTCAAGTGAATGGATTTTTTAGGTATACCTGTGTAGTCTAAGGACATGAAGGTTCTTTAAAATTTTCATCCACTCCATCAAATGTATTTTCATGAAAAAATTAAGACAATTTTGAGGCCAAGTGTGAAGGGTGACTGAAAAGGAGTTTCTTAGACTACAAGTAGTGATGGCTCACTTCTAAGAGATTATATATGAGTAAGACTGTAACCAATAAATGGAGAGACATGTTTGAAATCATTCTCTCTAAATAAAATAATTATACCTATCTGTATTCAATTTTTAGATGTTCAAATAGGGCTAAATCATGAAGGCAATTTTTTGAGCTACTAAAGGGAATTCCATGCCACTTTTCATGAGTTTCATGACTTAAAAATCCACTTATCTCTTCTAACCTTGTATCATCTATATCACACCCTCTTATCATACATAATTAACTCATTTTATCATCATTACAAGTTTCCTTGTGACCTTTGGACTTCTTTATTCTCCTCTCTCTCTCAAGTTTTATAAGAACTAGCCATTTTAGCCTTTGTAAACTATGTTCCACTTGTCTATGGTGAAGCCATACTCATTTGCATACCATAGATCAATAAATAATACTAAATTTTGAATCTTATATTACTATTCATAGTGTGTTTTAATTTGATGGTTAATCTTGCTTAATGATGACTCTTTTTTCCTTAGCATGTTGTCTCATTCTCTCACCTATTTGTAGTTGGAAAGATTCTTCTTGTAGGTCATGTGAAGTGTTTTATGATGTGTCAATGTTGAGTGAGTTAGCCTATTCAAATAGTTCCATGCTAGGAATATTGTATAGTCTTCCTAGACTAAACATTTATCACAACCTCATAATGAAATATCTATGTGAAAAGATGTAGATTAGAGAAGTATATGTTTGGTTAGTCCCTTATCTCATGTGTTACATGTAACTGATTGGTAGTCATCAACTAATTTGGTGTATCACCTCCTTTAGGATAGGCTACTTTTGATTTTATCTCCCTTTTCCATCATAATCATAGGTGTAATAGTGTTCTACAAGTGGTACATCAAGGGAGCTAGCCCTATCTAGAGATTCACCTTAGTCTTAGGCTCACCCATAGGCTAGAGGTGTTTCATTTGTGTCACTTGGATGAGGAGAGTTGACACATCTCCTCAAAGGGTGAAAATACAAGTGAAAATAGTTTTTGGCACACCTGATGGGATACTTAGTCCAATAATTTGAAAGATTTTTTGTGTTTTATTTCAACACATAAGCCTTCGGAGGCATCTATCCAAGCATAAATGGTGACTCCAAAGTTACATTAGCTAGTTAAGTAGCCTAGGTATTCCTTTTAAAGGTTACTGATAATCATTCTTTGTGTTCTTAATTTTTAATGAATTTACATGGTTGAATTTGGTGTTGAGTATTGTTTTACACAAGTTGGTGAGGATTATCAAGCTTATGGCACTCCCTATCAACCTTGTCATGATCCTTACTAGCTCCAATATGATCTTTACCAGCTATAATATGGTCCTTACCAGCCTTGCCATGAGTTGTATCAGCCCTCTTGTAATCCTTATCCTCATGAAGATGCCCATCAACTTAAATAAATAATTTTCCAAGAGAACCTAGATAATAAAATTGAGAAGTTAGAGTTGATAGTGAAATTTTTGAGTCAAGGTGTGATTGAAGGCTTAGAGCCAAAACAAGATCCTATGGTCAAACACACCCAATTTAACCTTCCTCAAGAAATTCCTCAAGCTAAATTATATTTCAATGAATATATTTCTAAATAGAAGGAAGAAAAAAAAGATATTTTAGCCTAAGGTCTTCCTACCCTTCCTCAAGAGCTTCCAAATGGATATTCTACAATTCATTCACAATCTAATTTTGAGTTTTATGTTCCACATCCACTAGCTAGTTCATCTTGTCCTCACCCTATCACCCTTTGCCCTGATGGACCTATAATATGGGAAACTAAATAAGATCATTTGGTTGAGATAAATTTAGAGCTCTTGCTTGAAGAAAGCATAGCTCCTTGGCCACCTCATTGGGATAAGTCACCTAATTTCAAGATGTATAGTCTTGGCATCACCAAGAAGGAGGAGATTGAATATTTTTCATCCCTGAAGCAAAGTCAGGTTATGATAGTTGAGATGAAACTTAAGATCCCTCAAGAGGTCATAAATTTTGAATAATAGGTGGGTCCTTGTGTTGAGTCTTCTTATTGTGTTGATAATGAAGAATGCCTTCCTTGTGTTAAAGAAGAAATTTTGGATGAAGTCCTTTTGGATTATAAATAAGAGGATGAAAGATATTCTCTTGTTGTTCCCCTTCATGATGTTGATCAAATAGAAGATGAGTATTTGTGCTAGTAATTTATAGGCATTTGTAATGAGTTTGATTCTCTCAAGGGGTCTACAAATTCCTTATAGCTAATTAGAAGTGATGATAAACAAGACAAATTTTTTAAAATGTAATAAATGATCAAGAAAAATCCTATAATTAACCTTGGTATGACTTGTTTGAATCATTGGAGTAGGTTACAGTCCTCTTCAAGGAGATTATGATCTAGTCAAAAATGGAGAAGGAAGCCTTAACACTCAAGTAAGTATGCAAATAAAAAACAACTTTTCAAATCTATCATTTTCAGATACATATGCATTCCATGATGATATGTTTGAAATAATCAATATGGGCCATCATCCTTTCAACCGGTTGGGAGAAAAAAATCAGCTCTTGAAGGATGGAACAAGCTTCTAGTGGCCTCAATATTCTAAAGAACAAGAAGCTACTCCTCTTGAATCTATGCCTACTAAGAAAATACAAGTTGATCATAAGATGAAGAGTAGGAAGAAATATGAGGTATGTGTACAAGGCCAAAAGGAATAAATTTAAATTGGAGACCTATTTGAAGATGGTCAACTTGAAAGCATAGTAACTGAAGTCCCAAAGAATAGGTCTAATCCATAAAGTAGCAAATCCAAAGAGCAACATGCTTGGCACTATGATTCATCTCATGAAGAAGAGTATTCAATAAAATTTATTTTTGATCATATAAATGAGGTATGATTAGTTTATAGGTGTGCATAGTTGCTTGTTTTCTATTTTCCCTAAAGGCTATGAGCACATATGTGTCTTTTTAGTATGTTTGCTTTACTTTGTGTGTCCTTTATTTTCCATGGTTGAGGTAATTAGTGGACTTGTCTTGATCAGATATTTTTATAAATGGTCAAAGTAATATTATAGTTTTTTATACTTTATATGACTCCTTAATCCCAATAGACTGTAAGGCTACTGATCTTTAGTATAGTAGGCATACTACCCCAATGAGTCTCCAATTTGTTGACTAAATTTGACCTTGTAGGTAAAATTAGGACCCCTATAGGTAAAAAAATGAATTTTTAGATGTTTTATAGGTCTAATTTTTTTAATGAGCTTTATTATAAGTTATTTTATGTCATTTAATGTTATATTAGCCTTGGTCTTGGTCTAATTATTCAATATGTCATTTTGAGTCATTTAGAAGCCATTTAGGGGTCATCAATTTAAGTGGCAAGGTTTTTAAGGTTTAAAAGTATCCTATTTTAATTTAAAACATAAAATAGTTCATATTCCCTATCATAAATGTTATTTCATCTAAAAATTGTAGGTTATCTAACTAAAAATTAGGAAATCAACTAAATAAAGAAGAGTTTGGCACTTGTACAGATCATGAGGGAAGGTAACATGTGGGATAAGTAATTTAATGTATATTTATCTTACTTAAAATCATTTACATTATTTAAATGATATGTAATTTTCATTTTTTAGCTATAACTATTTTGCTCCTTCTTCACCCTTATAGACACACAAAACCAATTAGTAGGTTTGTTCTTGGTATGGACATTTGGAGAAATTTCAGGTTAAAAACATTTGGGATATGAAATTAAAATCATATAGATTAATTTTCATAATAATATTTTTATTATTGGTCAACTTTACTTTATGAATCATCCCTAACAAGTTGACTATGATTTTTTGCTTGCCAATATGTGCACCCTATAGGTTTTGCTCTTGTTTGGATGATTATGTATAATCCAACTATTGGGATTGATTCTAGAGGATGATAAATACCTCATATAATTATTTTAATGTTTTTTTTAGTATTTAAAATTGTTTTTTTGGCCAATTATCTCAAGTTGCAAGAGAATGTACCACTCTATGTAGTAGGCAGTTTCCACTATCTACAAAACCTTCATGTTTTGATGGTGACTTTATGGGGTGGTGTTAGGCTCATTTACATGTTTTAAATGCTATATTTATTCCATTTACCTTTAAACTTCATTATTAAAATCACTTTCCATGAGATTACAGTCATATGCAACATATACAGTCTTCCACCATTAATGAATGTGTACATGTGCCATGATGGAAGAAAATCACATTGGAATAGATTTTTTGAAGTTGGTTTAAAGAAAATAATAATTATAATAAATAATTTGATCAATTGGTAAATATTACAAGTCTGTCCATGAGGTCAAATAATACTCATTATAAACACTTACATTCATTGCCTGTATATATACAACTTATAATGTTTACCTACGGGTGTCCTCAGGAAGAATATCATGTTGAGAGGATTTTTTGAGATGAGAAATATATATTTATAGTGAGGAAAGTCTATTTTAAACCTTTGGAAAATGTCCAAACTTCATTCAAACTCACACATCTTGCATACTATCTAGATTTGCACTCACTTCGTATATATGAAATATGCACTTATAGGTAGCATTGATAGAGATATAGAGGTTATTATACATAGAATAATGGAAAAGTTGAAACACATTTAAATTCATAATATGTTATGAGGAGAATTAAAATCCCATTTTAAAGGTTAGGTTGGTAGATATAAGTAGAACCATGCTCAAAGATTCAAAAGATTGTATTCAGGAATGAAATCCCTAAACATGCAAAACAGAGCACCTGGGATTTTTGGAGATACCTTAGAATAATTTTAGGTCAAGATATAATCCTCAAAAATTTACTAATTCTATACCCTAACCATAAATTTTCAAATTACAAAAGGAATAAGGTGATTTGGTCTTATGGTTTTCTTACTAGGAAGGCTCAAAATTGCCCGTTTAGACACTAAATTATTATAGTGTCATCTATAGATTTTTAAAGTTCCAAGGTAAATATAGCATATTAAATTTAAAATGGGTATGAATTTATGGTTATAATATATTTTAAATATTAAATACATACAAATTATAAAATAGATCTTAAAAATAAATTATATATTGTGTTTGGTCTTCATAAACACCTACAGGTGCCATTACCTATAGACTATTCACCTACAACCAAGGGTCAAGTTCTCACACTATCCTTAACAAGGACTTAAGCATGGAAAAATAACATTACTATGTGAAAGATGTTTCTAAATGGATTAAAGGATCCAAGGGTGGTGTGTAGCATATCAAATAAATAATCTTCACCTACATGATTATATTGGTCACAACACAGTTGATTGTGTTTGACTGTGACAATAGTGAGTAGGTTTGAAGACTTTTAATGTTGATAGTATATAACCAAGGTGAAAAAATGGATCAAAAAAATTAAAAATGATCCTAAGGGGCTCTATTTAGGTTTTATACTTTGTCTCAGACTTAAAACATGTAGGACTACCTATAGGTGGACCCCTATTCTGTAAGAAACACAGTCAGTTGTAACTAAGAGGTGATAATCAATCTAAGGAGGAGGTATGGAAGAGTGTGTGAGAGGTTGGAAAGAAAAATTGAGGTTTTATAACCTCATTAATTATCATGACATTATATATTGTCTTTTGATAATGGATATATAATAGAGATGGACTCACAACAAGCATCATATAGCCCACAAAACAAAACCTTGTATACAACCCACTTCACACAGGTCTGTCTTGTGTCTTTAAGGAATTTAAGGGTAAAATGATGTTATAAAAGACTCAAATATTGTATATAAATTTTTTAATAATTTTATAACCTCCTCAAATAATCATCATTATCTTAGGAAATAATGGAGTGCCCTCTATTTTGTCTTAGATAGAGGGCACTTCCTTTGTGCATAAAACTTGTAGTCTTGGGAAATGAGGATGAAAGAGTGAACTAGAGGTTATTTGGAAAAGTTAAGGAGGTTTTTTGAGTTTAAAAACACATAATAAAACATTTAAAACCAATCATTGAAGGAGTAACCTCAATAGGGTGGCCTAGACCATAGTGGTTATAATTAGAGCTCTTAGGCAGGGTTTAAGCCTAAGGCCAAATGGGAAGTCATTTATACTTATAACCTTGGATATGAATTATAATATATTTTTTAATGATTATGGGATCATAATAAATATTTTAAATATTTTGAGTTCATGAAAAACCATAATAAATCCACTTTTGGCTCAAAAATAGTCCAAGCCTATAGGAAATGGAGAAACAAGTTCGATGGGCTAAGTTGAAATGCTCATATCTACCTTGAAACATTTCATGGAGATTCAAGGAGATATAAAAAGTTATAATGGATCATTAACATCATGTTTTTGTAATTTTTTTAAAATTATAAAGTCTAACCTTTATGAGCAAAGCTTAAAATCCTAAAGCACTCAAAATCCTTGCAAACCCTCAAATAAGGACCCGATTGGGAATATGAGGTTCAAGGGCAATTAAAGTGGGGTGAAATGACCATGAAATTTCTTGAAAATTTAAATGTAATCTCTTTGGATACTTCCCATGCCTTTGGATTGTAATAAATTATACCGATGGAGTATAAAATAGGGTTTTCTTGATTATTTTATGTATTATGTAGGTTATAAGAGGTTTTCAGAGATGTCAATCACATGGAAGGGAAGATTAGGACTTAATATAACTCCCCATGTAAATTTAATTACTTATAATATATCCTAAGTTCCTCAACCAATTGCTTCTTGTCAGCCAATCAAGACTCGCATAGTGAGCATGATAGTGAGAAGGGTGAGAACTTCAAGTGAATGGATTTTTAAGGTCTAACTAAGTAGTATAAGGCCATGGAATGTATTTATAAGTTTAATCCACTCTATTAAATTTATTTTCATGGAAAAATTAATCAAATTTTGAGGTCAAGTGTGAAGGGTGACTAAAAAAGGATTTTCTTAGATTATAGGCAGTGATGGCTCACTTCAAAGAGATTCTAGGTGAGTAAGACTAAAACCAGTGTATGGAGAGACTTGTATGAAAGCCTTATATCTCAGTCCAATCATTATACTTATCCCTAGTTAGTTTTGTGATGTTCAAATAGGGCTAAATAATGAAGGCAATTTTTTGAGCCAACAAAGGGAATTCCACACCACTTTTCTTTAGTTTCATGACTTTAAAAGCCACTTGTATCTTATAATATTACATGGTACATTTAAAACCCTCTTCCCACACACATTTAATTTATTTTATTATCATTAAAAGTGTCATTATGACATTTGGACTTATTTCTTCTCCTCTTTCTCTCAAGTTCTATAAGAACCAACCATTTTGGCCTTTGTAAACTATGTTCCACCTAAGTATGGCAAAGCCCTACTAATTTTAATACCATGGATCAATAAAGACTAATTATTTTTACCTTTTAAATGACTATTAATAGTGTTTTTTACTTGGATGATTGATCTTACTTGGTGATGACTCTTGTTTCCTTAGCATGTTGTCTCATTCTCTCACCTATTTACAATTGGAAAGCTTCTTCTTGTAGGTCATGTGAAGTGTTTTATGATGTGTCAAGGTTGAGTTAGTTAGTCTATTCAAATAGTGCCATTATATGCCTCTTGTCTAGTCATCCTAGACTAAACATTTATCACAACCTCATAATGAAATATTGATGTGAGAAGATGCAGATTGGAGAAGTGTATGTTTAGTTAATCCCTTGTTCTCATGTGTAACATGTAGCTGGTTGGTAGCCATCGAATAATTTAGTGTATCACCTATTTTAGGATAGTTTACTTTTAGTTTTCTCTCCCTTTTCCCTCACAATCATAGGTGTATTAGTATTCTACAAGTGGTGCATCAAGGGAGATATCACTATCTAGAGATTCACCTCATTCGTAGGCTCACCCATAGCCTAGAGGTGTTTCAATTGTGACACTTGGATGAGGAGAGTTGAGACATCTCCTCAAAGAGTGAAAATCCAAGTGACAATAGTTACACTTTCCTTGTAGATCAATTTGATTACATTTTTCATCCTTTTATGATTTTTTAGGATGATTAATTCATAATTGACACAAGTTATCCTAGTATATTGTACAAGGATTGTGCATCCTTTCATAATTCCATTAGTGCCAACTAACATTGACATTCCACCTCACACAAGATTATATTAGGACCAAAATAATCACACTTTGTTAAACTTCATCTATGGTGGCATATTATATGTATAATATTAGGGGGACCAAGACCACTTTCATATAGAAGAATAATAATCCCTTAGTGAAACCTTTTCGAAGGAAATAGGGGATAATCAAACTCTAAACTTAGCATCTTCAAGTGAAACATTTTCAAAGATGGTAGAATATAATCAAAGTCAAAGGTTAAAATTCATTAGTGAAACCTTTTAAAAGGTGTTATGGGATAACCAAGAAAATTTTATTGGTGAAAACCTCTTTGAGGCACCAATCACTGAGCATAATAGTTATTTAATGCATGATGAAGACAATATAAAAAATCAAATCAGTACAACTTCCCTTCTACACCATAATTAGATGCCATATACTCTTAGGCCTAAACAATATAATAATATGGTGGTCCTATTGAGATCATGTACAAAAGTCTTTAACCTTGACACAACCAAAATTATGTCAAATTTGGAATCAACAACATTATGTGTGCCTAAAAATAAAGATCTTCATTTATTACCCAATCGTTATACATTTCATTATGAACTAATATTCCATTTCCAAATTAGACTATTTATCATGTCCATAACATTATTTGCCCCTATTGGTAGCACTTTCCTTCGCAGAGGCTATGAAGACATCTTGTCTAGAAGTTCGGAGGAAACATAATCAAATCCCAATGAAGATCATAATAACATTATTAGAGTTAAAATTAGCATCAGGTTCTTGATAGATTAGTTATTTAGAAGGGGTGTGAGTGAGAAACTTAAACGATTTAATCTTTTGGTTCTATGATATGATGATCAGGATGTGCATCTCCAAATTAGAAGGAATAATAAAACCTTTTACATCACCTTTTCCATTTTCCATTTCCCTTGCCATTTACTTTGTCTTATCATTTACCTTATTCTTTACCTCACTTTACCATTCTTTTTTACCTTGTATATGTTTTAACTACGTTGAATCAAGGTCCTTTGGGACTATGTAGGCAATGCCTAATTTCTATTAAGGTCATCTTGGTCACCTCTTTGACATAGTCTCTTCATTTTGAGAGTAACCTAAATCATGTTCTCATCATTTTGTGATCAACATAAGCCAATGATTTATCCATTTTATGAGACCATTAGGTGCATTATTCATTTGAACAAAATCCATTTTTGCACTCTTGGATTTTATTATACTTTCACCATCTCGTGAGCCTTTTCTATTATGTAGTAGACATTCTAAATTCCCAATTTAGTTCAATTATGCCTACTTGTCTCTTATCTTTTAGTATGGTTTCAACCTAAAACCATACTCTTTTTTTATGCATTCACCATTTTGTGAGACCATTATCATATTATTATACAACATAATAATGTTTTCTTATCATCATTTTTATTCTATCTTATATCCTATGAGAATTACATTTGGACTAAAGTTCATGTTAGATCTTGCATCCATGGAACTATGTAGGCAGTGTCTACTTGCCTAGTACATCTAGAGTTAACTCAGCTACCCCTTCCTTTTCTTCTATTCCCCCATATTATCTATTTTGTGTCATTGTTTCCATATCACCTAGGGGAAACTTTTTATCCATTATTCTTGTCTCATTGTACCAATATCATTATCACTTGGCTTAGGGGTCACCTTGTCACAGAGTGTAATGCCTCTATTATACATGCACGAATAATTTGTTTTTTTGTCTACACTAGCATTACGACTAACCATATTTGTGTATGTTTATTTGATTTTTATTATTGTTTTGTTCTTTTACCATTTATTTTTATTGTTGTCTTGTTGTGATTTGGTATCTCTTCATTTATTTTTATTGGTGTTTTATTGTTAGTTTTTTAGTTTATATTTGTATATTGTCATGTATTTATTTTATTTATTAGTTTTTTTTATCTTTTTATTGTTGTTTTGTTTTGTTGTTATTTTATTTATTGTTGTTTTATTTCTCCTTCATTTTTTATTGTTATTGGTGTTATGTTTGTTTCTTGGTGTTTTGTTATGTTTTGGCTTCTTATTATTATTTTATTTATTTTCTTGGTGTTTTGTTGTGCCTTTATTCTTATCTTTTATTTTATGGTTTTGTTTTTTTTTATTATGTTTTTTTAATTGATTGAATTTGAATAAATTTTGTAAACATTTTGATTTTATCCTTAACTTGCGTTTGAATTGTTTACATTTGTATTTAAATTATTATTTTTATTTGTTTTTTTTTCAAGTACACATTATTCATATGTGGGTAATGATTCCTTATATCTTGATTCTAAGATGTTTTAACAATTTGTTCTTGTTTTGTGTTTATTTGTTTGTTATATTTTTAAAATACAATTTTGTTCCTACTTAAGTCTAGATCATTCATATCTTGATTTTAAGTTAGGCTACATTTTTTGTATTTTATTTTATTTTATTGATTTGTGTGTTTAAACATAAATAGTTGTAACTTTTATTTTTATAGTTTTTATCATTTTTATTATTTATAAGTATTCACCTTTAAAATAATCAATTAAAATAAGAAATACAATATTATTATAAGTTATTCAAAGTTATGATATATAATTTCAACTTGCTAAAGTAAACACCAAGCTATCCAAAGTAAAAAAATTAATGAAACATCAAAGATCATCTCTAAACACACTATCATACAAACCTATTACCTTCAAAAGAAATATCCTAATCAAACATTAAAAACAAACAAGACTTTATGTAGGATGTACATATCCTAGCATACACATTGAGTCTCGTTGACTATTTCTATGATTTATTTGAGATGTGCATATCCTAAACTATCCTTTAACATCTAGTCATACATAAAAAAAATAACCAAATACAAAAACATCCATATGATAAATAAAGATTTACATCTCTTAAAAATAGCATGTCTCCTCATATCATTAAAAAATCAATCTAAATTAAAACATCATGTGAAAATGAAAGAATATTAAAATTCCATGTAAAGTAGCAATAAGCCAAAAATTAATGTCATATATATGTCTCAAAATCATTTTTTATACATCATGATAATATATATATACATCTCATAATACAAAAAGGAAGAGCTATAAAATTATCTCTGATCATGGTCATCCTTAGGGGGACTCTGTTGGAAGATCTGACCCATCCCTGAAGCTGGTGATGATGGTGGATGTGGTAGTGGAGATCCCATGACTACCCCTTATGTTATTGGTTGTGTAAATGATCATTTTGAATTTTTAGCATGTCTAGACCTAGAGGTTTGGATAGTCCAATATGATCTCATGTGTTCCCTATAGGATTTTAGCCTCCTCTCTACAAGAATGACCACTTCATATGCCCTCCTCTAGTAGGATATCTCATCCTTGGAATGTAAGACATCATCCTTCACATATAAGGCATCATCCTTATCCAAAATCACATCATCCAAGGCTCTAGATCCTCCCAAACCACTATTTATCTTGACTCAGTGATCCTCATCCAAATCCTCGTTTAGCCTTTCTATATGGGAGGGCAATCTCTCCCTCTCTACCCAAGAAAAATATCACTCTCCAATAAATATTAATAGATCCATGTTTTATGTATCCAACTAGACATGAACACCTATAAATTATGATACCTACCATCTCAAGGTGGTAATATCTATATATCTCACTACAATGAGACCCTATAGCCTAGTCATCTCTCCCTGATCTATCACCAGCTATGAATTTAATCCAGCCATAGTGTTTTGTAATCCTATAATCTCTAAGAGGTGTGTAGTGATCTCTCTGGAGTCTGTCTATCAAATCCTAATCCTCCATAAACCTCTCTATGTGTAAGGGCACAACCTCTCATATACCCATCCAATGGCCCTCATCACCACTTAGGGCATCCTTTATATCCACATCCTGTCCACCCAAGTCAACCATCTCTATGTCATCTGTAGGATCTTATTATGATTAAGGATGTACTACCTATAATGGAATAACATATGGGATCATTGTTTGTACTATAACTTAACCTTATCACTATGATAGGGCCTCTCCCTAGTCTTTTCACACTCTGACCCACCTTTGATGCAAAAATGATTGTTATAATAGTGGTCTCATCAATAAAATTAGTCTAAACCCAATCCAACATGTTATATAAACATAGATAACCCATGCATCTATAACCCCTCTAACACAATCCCATAGTACATGGAGAACCCTATCATACTCCATAACTACCTCATCCCTAGTTACTAGTGGCCCCCACTCCCTAATCTCCTTGGTCACATGCATAAAGTAGTGTGGACCCTCTAAGACATCTTATTGTATGCCAAACTATCAATGGAATTCATCCAACCTATACCACTCCACCACATAATTATGGTAACCTATAATATAACATGGCATGATTATATAGTTGATCACAAATAAGTCCTCGACCCAAAATCACTATGTTATTATGTAGGGTCACCAGATAAAGTCCCCATCCTCTATCTCATCTATGGCTCATTGATAATAAGGCAAGTCTATCAAATGTCCCTGCAAGCTTGGATTTGTTTGATACCATCCCCAAGATAAGGGATCATTTTCTCCTCCATGGTGTCTCATCCCCACTAGCTACACAATGGCTATGTGCTCCCATGACCATACCTATAGTAGTGTGTTATGTCATATGCTACACCCTCCCTAGTAGGCTATCATGTGTAAGTATTTGTATAATTGGGATAAGATGATCAGTCCTAGGAAAATCATGTCATCTAATCAAACATCTCTTTTATGACATTAATCAATATAAGGGGGAAGAACCATCTGCTCTTATCAGGTAGCAGAAGGCCATTGAAAAGAGCCATCAAAACCACCACGTATATGGTAAATGTCCCTTGTCCTAATCCTAATTTACCCTCTATTGGCCAAGCCATATCCTCAAAAATTTCCACATCAATACTACCATATACAACCTCCAAATCTATGATCATGCCCAATAGGTCATCTAAATCATCCCATCAACCAATGGATATCTATGTGATCTTGGGGCCTTGCATTAGTACCCATAAAATTTGGTGTACATACTACAATGTAAATGTTGCCTCACCCATCAGCAAATGAAATGTAGAGGTCTCTAAATGCCATCTCTCTACTAATGCTAACAAGTATGCTTAGTCCACATGAATCACTATCAATCATGTCAGGTGGTATAGGTCTACTACCACCAATATGTCCATGAGCTTGTCCATCATGATCCCCTATCTCCATAAAACCTAATAATGCCACTCTTATGATGCGATAACTCTAACTCACTCCTATTAGTCAAGCATAAAGAATTAGGTCAATTCTTTTTCCTTTCATTATTATAATTAGTCTAATTTTAAGGCCTAGACTAATCATTCATGGGCCTCACTCTCTTCTATTATAATGTTGGGCATGGATTAATCTCCTATGAGCCCCATCTTATTTTTTTCTAGTGATCTCACTAATGTTTGGGTGATTTCACCATTTAGTAGGTTATTATTGCTAATTTTTAGGGTGATCCTGTTAAAATTTGCAACCCCACCAATTTGCATGGAGATCCCACTAAAGTGTTAAAATTCACAATTTGACTATAAATTTTCATCTAAATATTTTAATTTATAAATTTCCTAGTGAACTCACCATTCTATCTTGTGAACCCATCAAAGTGCTAGTGAATTCACTATTCTAGACGTGTTCCTACCATTATTGATAGTGATTTCACCGATTGTCAAATTGGGTAATCAGTAGGATCATAAAGACTATCTACTTATTACATGTACTCAATTCCATAAATGTAAAAAATAAATACAAAAAGGTACATGTTGATGGTCCACTCCCCAATGGCCATTGATACTCTCTTATGCACTCTCCAAAGTGATGGTAGTGTGGGATATTGGCCATCTTTCCTAGCTCTCTCATGTACAAATCACATAGATCTAAAATACTTATAGCCAAGGGTGAAAATAAATTATTTTTACCCGTAGGGGTCAACATATAGTAACTTTTTCAAAATTTTCACCCCTAGACCTATTGTTAAACCATTTTATCTATCTTGGGCTATCATTTTAGTCTTATCTATTCATTTTTCCTCCTAATTTCTTTATTTTTCAATCTCTTTTATTTAAATTAAAATTATTATTATTTATTTTGATTGAGGTCCCAACTTGTAAAATATTTCAAATTTTCCATCTTCCCCTCAATGGGGCATCATGAGCCATCTAAATGTAGTTTGGGGCATTTTCATAGCCGTGTTTCTCCATGACTCATTTATCAAAAAAGTAGGAACAATATTATTTATTTTTATTATAGTAACCCTTTTATTCTTTAAAAATATGTTGCTTTAATCGAATGTCTCACTATGCCTTCTAAAATAGGGGGAAAATGTAGACTTCCAATTCCTATCACTATTGTGCTAAAATATTCAATCTAAGAAATATTATGTAATAATGCACAATTTTAACCAAAATCATTAAAACACTCTAAGTAATTCAAACTTGTCATCTATAAGTGCTAATTTATGTTAATGTATCCCTGAATGAGGCAATGCATTTTATTTGATTATTATATTTTCTTAAATCATTTTGAATAAAATTATGACCATGCAAAATGATGTCCTAAACCACTAAATTCTTCTAATTCAATAAGACACATCATGTGCATGAGTTATTTCACTTCCATAATACCCTAACTAGGGTATTACATCATACATGTAGTCTTAGATTACAAAGATGATTAGTTCAAGTATTAGTCATGAACAACATAAAAGAATACATAAGAACTAACATCTAGGCTAACCTATTCAATAGGGTTTAAAAATGACAATAAGAAATAATTGAAATAAAGAACATATACTTTTTACCTTCCTAAAAACATTCCACCATCCAAAAGTGGCTTCAAGCATGTTTTCACCCTTAATTTGGTGTTTTTGTCTTTATCAATAATGGATGTCAAGCTTCTCCATCATCTCAAGATCACCATGCATAATCTAGGTTCAAGATAAGAAATAAAATCTAGGCCTATCAAATGAATATATCCTATTAAAAATAAATCATTTATAAAACTACATAAATCACTTATGGAGAGAATCCTACTTTATAAGTTTACATAATTTAAACTTAAAAATGATGTTATATTCCCTTTTATTTATAAATTTTTCAAATGGGTTAGGATCAACCATGACCATCCATCTCAAAATTGAGATGTGTGTCCATGAATTAATCTAATATTTCATAATAAATCTATAAATATCCTCATAAATATTTGGGAGGATGAGGCATTAATTAGGCATGAATGCCCATAAACTTGATATTTGTTGCATTTATGGATTATAGATGCTACCTAATTGATTATGTTATTAGGTGATGAAGATATTCAAAACCAATTTATAATAAATAAATATTAAATTTGATCCATGTAATTCTTATTTAGGTTCATAATTTGGTTTAATTTTCCAAAGTAAAATTAATCAATTTTAGTGCAATTCTTTAGAAATTGGTGTATAATTAATCAAACTGGTTAGAAAGTCATATTACAAGGTCATAATTTGACTCAAGAGGAATTAGAGGGTGATATTAGATGTGTATGGACCATGATTCCATTTAGGATGTTGTTGACATAAAATAACAAGGGCATGTGACGTGTGTTTATGAAATAGAAGAAAAGAGTGATCCAGGGCACCAAAATGTGAAATCATCATTTTAACTCAAAATGATTGAATAAAAGTTAAGAATAACATAAAATGCATTACCCCATTTAGGTATACTATTTGCACTTGTATATTATAGATCAAACCATTTAGCATGTTATCAGTGATTTTGGCATAAATTATGCATTTGAGTGCAATTCGAGTAAGATTGACAATTTAACCACAATGGTGTTAGGAATTATATGTCTATATTTTCCCCTTATTTAAAAATGTGTAGCGAGACATTCAAGAGAAGTAACATATTTTCAAATTAAATATTTTTCAAGAATATATTGGAAATAAATGACCCATGATACCCCCTTGAGAGGACATACAAGGATGAAAGATAAGGATGGACTCTCAAAAAGAGAAAAAGCGAGATTAAAATATGGAATGTATTAAATATAAATGGCCTAATACTTTCATGCATTGATTCCATTAGTGATCAAAATATAATTAGAATATAATGAGCCCTAAGGATGGGGGAATGGGAAGGATACAATCCAAAAATAGAAGTGACACACTTTTAGCACACCCAAATCTTGGGTTCAAGTTGCGTGCTTTAAAAATAATCAATCCTAAGACAAGTTACACACTAAAATATTGATAGAATTAGGTTAAAAGTCTACAAATCTTGGAATTAAAAGAAGGGGATAACATTATCTCTAAAGATATAAGAAATAAAAATGTGCTCCATTAGAGTAGATATAATCAGTTGATAAATAATTTTTCCCCATTAGGGAATATTTTGATCATTGATAAATAATAATGGCTTGACCCTATAGGACTAATTTAGATTTGCAAACCAGTTTAGATGTTGTGCCCCAACATGGGTAAATTGGAAAGAAATAACTCAATAATATAACTTATAACATATATTAAATATGAGAGGGTGAAAACATATTGTGATGGTGTAATGGGTTTTAAAAATCCATAAAAAAACAATCATATGAGGATGCACATAGTAATGAAAAATATGAAAAGAATGAAGATGGCCAAGTTGACCCGAGATATGTCATGTATCCAAGCACTACCTACATAGTACAAATGGACCTCAAGCTAATATAGTTCACCTAGAAGTGGGAGAGAACAGAATGAGGGATGATTAAAATTGACCAAATTTTTATTATACTCATGATGTATGCCAATAGATACATGTCTAAGCATAGATTGAGGTGCTAAACCTATTGATCCTAGTTTATGCATGGTGATCTTGAGATTCATTCATTGGAGTTGTATTGACTTTTAGACTTGAATCCAAAGCAAAAAATGATTGTTATATAGAAATAAATTAGGCATCACAAGTATGAAGAACTTGTGAGGACATGGTATTTCAATTACATAGAGTTGAATCAAATGTGAATACCTATAACTAAGGATAATGGTAAAAAAAACTAAAACTAGATTTATAGCTATTTTCATTTAAATAAAAAAGAAAAGACAGAAAAGAAAAACATAAATGAACCCAAATTATAATCAAGATATGAACAATCAAGACTTAAGTGGGAACAAAAATGTTTAAAAACAAAGCAATAACAAGTTGATAACATGAGATCAAGATATAACTAATCAAGATCCATATGGACCATCAAGATGTACTTGAAAAATAAAAGAGAAAAAAATAAAAAGACTAGACAAGAAAAGAAAATACCAAAAAGAAATAAGAAGAAATATCCAAAGGAAAGAAAATAAATGAAGAGATAATATACAACAATAAAACACCAAGGAAACACAATAGAACACCAATAAAAATCAAATAAACACACACAAACAAAAACCAAGTTAGTGTGGTTTAAAAACAATTATTCACGCATGTGTAATAGAGGCATTACTCTCTAAATTTTTTTAACAAGAACAAGGCCACAATGTTGCCCCCAAAATGATAAGGGAAATAATGCAAAATAAAAAGGGGGAAGAGAAGAAAAGGCAGGAGGTGGCTGAGCCGACTCCAAATGTATAAGATAAGTGAATGTTGCCTACATAGTTCCATAGATGCATGTTCCAACATGAAATTAAAGACAAATGTAGTTTTCCTAGGAAGTGGGATAGAGGAAAAAGATAATGACCAAAAAACATGATTAATGTTGTAGAAAAAAATGGAAGATGGGACAAATGAGAATGGTCCTACAAAATGGCAAATAGTGGGACAAGATTACTTGAAAAATGGTAAGATCATGGAAATTAGAACGTACAAAAGCTTAATATGATGTTTTTATTATTTTTTGGATCATTTTATAATGTTTTTGGTGCTTTCAAGATAAAATATGTACAAATTGGAACCAACTAATCAAGGAGATGCTTGTTCAAGAGTAGAAGTTCCAATAAATAACTAAGCTAGCTGAAATGGTCCTTGAATATAAAAAATGGACTAGAAAACTAACTAGAATCTCCAATAATAGTTGATATTGGATACAATTGCACATGGATATAAACAATGTATTATAAAAATAACTATAATCTCTAATAATTACTAAATCCAAATGTAATGACACGTGCTCATAAATCGACAAGAGTGAGGATACTAATAAAATAATAATACATACCAAGTAGTAGAAAAATAAATAGTATAATGTGCAACATAAGATATCTTTGAAGAACTATATATTAGGCAAAGATCCTGAGCTAAAGATGAATTTCTGTTCACTTGTCTATAAAATAAGCTACAAAATATTGTCCTTGTTGATCTAGTTTGTAAAATTGGCATCAAATGTGATCATAATGCTAATGATTCATTATTAGGATCATAATTGGTCAAGGGATAAAATATGTTTAGGCTATAATGGCCTTAGGATATGAAAAGAATGTTTTTATCAAAGAAAATGGTTCAAAATGAGTATGGTCCAAAATAGGATGGTCTAGAGTGGGATAAAATGTGTTCAAAGTGCCAACAGTCCAAAATTCTTCACTATCTAGAGTCATGAAAGTAATAGGGTTCTCAAAAGAAAATTCTAGGATAGATTAAATAATATGGTCGATGAGAGGATGGTATTGGATAAAATGGTAGGATAAAATAGTTAAGCACAAGTTTCCCCCAAGTAAGGGGTCTTGTAGATAATGGTTCAAAGTTGTTTAAGCATAGAACCTCTTAAGGTGTACAATATTCATGGGCTCTAGAAGTTCTTCACCATTCATAATATCTAGTTGATATGCCCTTGATCCATATATTACCATGATAACATATGGTCCGAACCAATTAGGTTGTAACGTACCTTTTTTCTTGCATTCAAAATTTGTGTTCATCTGGTTCTCTTTCAAGACCAGATCACCAATCTCAAACTCCTGAGGGATAATGCACTTATTGTAGCTTTTCTAAAATCTATTTTGATAGGCTCAAAATTTTTTTAGCGTATCCAAATGGTTACCATCAATAAGTTCTAGTTATTACAATATTGAGACTCTATATTCTTCATCATCTTCAATATGCTCCAAATATACACACAATGGAGGTAGATCAATCTCAATCAAGATAATAGCTTATGTGCCATAAACAAGGGAGTATGGAGTGGCTCCTTCATGGGTTTGATGATTGGATCAATAAGCCCAAAGGGTAGGAAATATTTTCAAGTGCCAATTATGTATAACATCATTGATAATCTTCTTTAAAATGGCTACAATGGTTTTGCTTGATGCCTTGGCTTGTCCAGTGCCTTGCAAGTTGCATGGTGTGGATTTCTGGTGCTTGAGTTTAAATTTTTCACAAAGGTATTTTACATCTTTATTTATAAAGGATCTACCATTATTGGATATAATTCATACTAGGATGCCATATCGATAGATGATATGGTAATGAATGATTGTGGATATCTATTTCCCAGTGACATAAGTGAGAGGAATGGCTTTAATAAACTTAGTAAAGTACTTGGTAGTAGTTAAAATGTGTTTATGTCCATCTAAAGATGTTTGATTTATTTTTTTGATGAGATCGAGGCCCTAAGTAGAGAATGACCATGGTGTCATGATCATCTATAGTGGTAAGGAAGATGCATGTATCAAATTTTCATGTTACTAATAAGGAATGCACTTCTTTACATAATTATAAGCATCTGTCTCCATTTTTTGCCAATAATATAATGTTCTAAGGACAAGGAATATTTTAGATAATTTGGACTTATCTATAGTACAAATGAAAAATAAATATCAATAATACACCTATATTATTCAAAATTTTACAATTTTAAATGTTTTCCAATCTAATAAATGGGGAATAGATCCAAATTATTACCCTAATATTTGCATACAACTTATGCTGAACTCAAAACTATTGGTTTCTTAAGATTATCTCCCATCCAATTTAGTGATATAAGTCCAAATTATTTAAAATAGTCCTTGGAGATTCTTAGCTAAGACTACACCATTGGTGTGGGCCCCACACTTTCCTTCATGAACATTCTTCATCACTAGCTTGAATTCTCCCAAATATAAACAATGAAGTAGCATTCCATCATATCATTTATGATAAAGTATGTTTACTAGGAGGTCATAATGGGCCAGATGGTGATGGAATAATTTATGTTAGTTATTGGATTTGTCATGTGAAAAAACATGATCATGGAAGCAATTATAATAGTCTTGATACCAAGGTAGTTTAGGTGGGGATTGGGACCAAAAATGGCACATACCTTTTCTAAATTTAGCATAATATGTATAGGCTATAAAATATTCTCAATCATAAATTGATACTATTTAGCTCCACCATGAATCTATATCATTGACCCAATTATTGCCATTACATCAGTAGATCTATTACTAGCCCTTGGTACTTGTTCAAATTATAGAGATTTAAAATGAACCTTAAGATTATCCACAATTTAATTTTAGGGTACAAGATTTTCATATTGAGTTTGATACTGATTAGAGGTTTGGTTGATGATCAAATGGGAATCACCATAAACCATTAGGTGTTGAATGTCCCACTAAATGGCAAGATGTAGTCCTGAAATAAGTGACTCATACTCAGCCATATTATTGGTACAATGAAAATTAATGTGAAATTCTTTGTGAATAAAATCCCATTGTAGTGTAATCATTAATAATACTAGCTCTAGATCCATGAGAAGTAAAGGAACCATCAAAATATAACTTCCATTATTCATGCTCATGATGTTCTTCCATTGCCATGGTATAAGCATCTAGAAATTCAAATCTGAGTGGTTGAGTCTCTATAATAGGGGCCTTTACAATTTTATCAGTAATAACCTACCCATTGATAGATTTCTAATTTTGGTATTCAAAATCAATTCACTTAGGAGCATGACCCATTTATCCATATGTCCTGTAAGATCTGCTTTGGATAATAAAAATTTGAGAGGATCCATCTTTGGCAATGAAAATGGTTTTGTTGTTCAGTATATAGTGTCATAAATTTTGGGAAGAAAATACCATAGCTAAACATGCCTTCTCAATAGGTGTATAGTTTTTTTCATAAACCACCAACTTGCATCTTAAATAATAGATTGTATGTTCTTTACCTTGATCATCATTTTGGGCCAAAAGTGGCCCCGATGCATGTTTAATTACTGATATGTAAAGAATTAGTGGTTGTCTAGGTGTTGGTGGTCTCAAAACTAGTGGGTTGGCCAATTATGTCTTGAGATTCACAAATGATAACTAAAAGTATTCATCCCATTTAAACATGACCCCTTTCTTCAAGAGATGATTAAATGGGTGGCACTTATTTACCAGTTGAGAAATAAACCTGTAGATAGACTAGATATTGCCTTGTAGGCTTCAAATCTATTTAATATTTTAAGGTGAAGACATTTCAATAATGTCCTTAACCTTAGTAGGGTTAACTTTGATCCCTCTTTTCGATATAATGAAACCTAACAATTTCCCTAAAATGACTCCAAAGACACACTTCTTAGGATTCGAGCAAATTTTATATTCATGAAGCCTCTCAAAGATTCTTCATAGAACATTAGGATGTATAGCATGTGTTTTTGATTTTTCTAGTTTTTCATCAATATAGTCTTCAAAAATATCATGCATCATGTAATGGAAGATTATATTCATGGCACACTGATATGTGGCTCTAACATTCTTCAATTCAAAGAGCATAACTTGGTAACACAATATTCCCCATAGAGTGGTGAGCAAAGTCTTATGTTTATCTTCTTAGGCTATCTTGATCTGATTATATCCATAATATCTATCCATGAGGGATAACATCTTATACCTAGTAGTATAATCAACAATCATGTTAATGTTGGGTAGAGCAAAATCATCTTTAAGGCATGTTTTGTTGATGTCTCTAAAATATGTACAAATACATATGTCTTATGGCTTATTTCTAACTATAAATATGTTAAATATACATTTTGAATAGTCCAATGGTCTAATGAATCATACTCCTAATAATTTTCCAATTCAGATTTTACTAAGAGGTAAATGTGTGGATGCATCTTTCTTAATTTTTATGTAACTAGTTTGGCATATGGATGAATAACAAGGTGATGCACTACCAAGTGAGGGTCTAATCATAGCATATATGATAATTTCCATGTAAAAATGTCAATTAAATCCATCAAAATGGATATAATGTGTTCACATTATTCTTCAGTAAGGGAAGCTTTAAGATAAACAATTTTGGGATCATCATATGTTCCCAAGTTTACTTCAATAGTGTTCTCTACAAGAAGGGTGGATCCATCTTCATGAATAGTACGTAAGGTGTGATTGTGATCATATTATTCTTCTATATCTTCTTGTTTTTCTTCACAAATCTCTAGATAGTGTGATGAATTAGAATTTAGGTAATGGCCAAGTAGTAAAAATATCTAGAAAATCAAGAGCAAGATACTCAAACATTGGTTTTGTTCTGAATAGATACTTGTAATTGCTATAGATATAGGACTTGATGGACCTTATGTGTCTTTAGGGGATGAGCAAACTTTCCCATCCAAGAGTTCCTAAAATAGTATTTCACTCAAGGGCTTGTCTTTTTCTTTACTTTTTCCCTAATCAACAAATTTCTCAAAGATGTTTTCACCCAAAGATCTTGATATTTTATCTTTGTTATGACCAAGAAATTTTTCCTAATCTCCAAAGTAGGAAGAAGGATCTAATGAAAAACCAAAGCCTTGTTTATGATATCTAATGGGCAATCCATCTGTTAGGCCCATGTATTATGAAATTGATTCTTCATTCTAAAAAGGCATATTATCAAATTTTGTTGGTCTCAATCAATAATTTTGGGATGGCAAAGGCATAGGGAAAAATGGTGTTATACTTAAGTAAGGGAAGTTATGATAAAATTAGGCTCTAATTTAAGATGGGAATCTCTAATGGTGAAATGGGATCTTTCTTCAGGATGGGAAGCTCCAATAGGATAATGAGGTGTTATGGTCATAATGGCATTTTTATCAAATAAATTTGAGTCAATGAACTCATTGAAAAGGATATAATAGGATGCTACATCACTTCCAGGAGTCTCATCGCTAGTTTATTTGGAATAATCACTATAAAAATTCATGAGGTCACCTATAGGCAATATAAATCCAAGACCATGATTTAAATTAGGTTCTCTAGTTGATAAGGGTTCTAGGATTCTTTGGGCTCATGAGCTAAGGCCAGTTCTTGTATAATCAAGATGATCCATGATTTATTTAGGAGTTGGATATTTTGGATTTTGAAAGTAGTTAATAATAACATCAAAATATAATTAGTCTACTATAAAAGCATCACAATCCTTCTTTAGTGTAGTAGGTACAAATACCATAGGTGAATTTTGCTAATGTTTCTTCTATTACCAGATCAAGGTGGGTCTGTTGGGCTTCTTGGAAGGTTTTGGCTTACAAAATTTTTTAGGAGACTTCAATAACTTTAAAACATGGAAGGCATCCTTAAGATGGTATGTGGAAATTCCCACATATTCTATCATAACTTGTTTTACAAGAGCTATGGGAAATGGATTAGTTGAAGTGGAAGCCAATTCACTAGGGTTGATATAATTGGATGGAGGTGGATGTGAAAATATATCCTTATTCTTCTTTTCAATGAGTTTAGAACCTAGACAATAGTTATAATTATGGAACTCAACCTCAAGATGCTTATAATATTGATAAGGTGTTTTATTGGTGGGAATAGTAACCTTGATCCCATCATAGGGAAAATTAAGGCATTAGTGCAAGGTGAATGAAATGGCCTATACTTCATGGATCTCGGGATGACCAAGAAGTATGTTGTAAGGAAGATCAATGTCTACAATATGAATTAATGTTTGGTGGGAAATAGACCCAAAAATGATCGGTAAATGAATTATACTAGAAGACTCCCTCTTGGCATTGTCATAAGCCTTTATTATGATCATCTTTAGTTGGATGTCCTTTATAGTGTATCCCAATCTCTACACCAATTTAAGGGATATTATGTTCAGATCTAAACCATTGTCTATAAGAACCCACTTGATCTTATGGTTTTCAATGATTACCTCAATATACAATGGGTTATTATGGTTTGGACCTAGGGCGGACATGTCTCTTTGATGAAACATAAGATTTAAAAATAAAAACAAGTGTCCAACTAGTGTTTGGAACTATTCAAGTTTTGTATCTTTGAGAACATTTGATTATTATAAAAGGTTGTTAAAAATAGTTCTATAGAATTCAGATGTATGCAAGACATCTAAAATGGAAATCTATGTAGAGGTTTTGTTCAGTTGGTTTGATAGACTATAAAGTTTCTCAACATTAGGATGAGTCATCTTGGCTCTGGCTAGCACATTATTAGGCTTTAGATCTGGTGGCACTATGCTCACATTGGGTTCTATGGAAGAAGTGGGTAAAGGGCCCTAAAGAGTAACTCATGAGTATGTAATTGTGATTATGAAACCTAGAGGTGGCAAGGACTCATTATAATTAGAAGATAAAGGCAAAGGGACATGGAGGGTGATTCATGGGCATCTAGTTACATTGCTACAATTTCAAGTTGATGAGGAGCCATTATAATTAGAGGGTGTTTTCCAAAAATAGTAACCTATGCAAATGGATTTGCAACAAAATTTCAAAAACTTGATATGGTATTACTAAAGGGATAAGTTATTGGCCCTATAATATTGGATCTTGTACTACAAGGAGCATGAGATGTTTCACATGATTTGATATTAATAATGGTAATGTGATGTGTGAAAAGTGTCACATGGTGTTGTTATAGTCATAAGGCATGTTATTGTAACCCAAGTTATTAGCATGGGTATTATGATCCTGATTATGATAATGTTATTTATGATTTTGACCCTAATTCTAATTTTGACTCTACCACTGGTTTTATCTTTGGTTCTACTAATTGTTCCTTGGTGGTAGTTGATTATGTTGAGGAAATGTATCTTGGTAGATTCCTATATCCTGATTAGTGCCTTGTGGGGCCAATTTGATGTCAACTTCACCACTCTCGATCTTTAATTAAGTTTTGTAATTGGATGTACTAATACACGCCATGTCCAACAACATGATGAAAATTACACTATTCTTGTTTTGTACGAATCTAGTTTTGGTTGATCTTGAGGATATGGCCTTGGTATCAACCATACAATTAATTTAGCTACTATGAGCTTTTGAAAAACTATCTCAACAGTTTTTCCCAATTTGTTGAAGACTTTGTATTTATTGTGGAATGTCCTCTATAGAGGTAGTCTTTACAAACTGGGTGGTGGATTAGGTGGAGTTAATTGTAAATTTGGGGCCAGTGAGGCTTACACCATTCTTATATGCCTTTTTTCAATTAATCCATTCCATACTATGTTCTTGTTCATGTTGAAAACTTTAGGTTTCTCTTGCACAACTATTGGACTAAAATATTGGATTAAATTTGAAGTTTGACCCTATACAAAAATCTTGACAATGCCCTTGGTAATAATATCCTTCTCAATCTACATCCCTTTCTCTATAATCTCTTCAAAATAATTATCACAAGAAAGCCATAGATTGTGTATGATCTTAGGATGTAAGTTCTATGCAAATATGTCTACCAACTATTTGTTTGACAAATTATGTCAAAAACAACCTGCTAATGCTCTCCACCTCTGTAGATATGTAGTGAAACCTTTTCCATCATGTTTTTTATATTTTCACAAGTCAACAATGGTCAATTCATTTTCAATGTTGTACAAGAAATGGTTGATAAATTTTATTAGATAAGTCATTCTAATCCATAACTGATCCCTTGGGTAGCTTAAGTAGCTATTCTAAATCTTGTCTTGATAAAGTTCATAGAAAAAAATGAAGTAAATAAATTCTACTATAAGAAATCTCTTGACATAACACTAAGAATGCCTAAATGTGTTCATGAATTTCACCTTTTCCTTTGTATTTATCAAATTTAGGTGCCTCAAAATGGGATAGAAAGGGGACTTGGAAAATAGATAAATTGAATGGATATAATCATATCTCATCAAATTTTTACTTCTTAACTCTGTTATTCATCTCCAATCATGTCACAATCTCTTTCATAGAGTTTCACTCTTGATTTTTTGGTACATTCATGGGTGGAACATAATTATGTTGGGGTGGTAGGTACCCTTATTGTTATTTTTGGGGTGGTATGTGCCCCTATTACTACATGTATTTGGTAGGGATGTACAACCTATGATCCTTGACTTGGTTTTGGTTTGATCCTTGAGTTGATTAGGCAATCAATAAATTATTAGGAATCTATTGAATTGAACTATAAGTGCTCTATTGGTTTTGGGGATTTCATGGCCTATTTTCCAAAGTACATGTCAGTTTAGATGAACTAGCTAAATTATTTTGTATGATTTCTTCAATATGTACTAAATTTTTAGGTATTTGACCTTGTAAAGGAAAAAAGGATCTTTATTACTAAAAAATGTGTGCTCTATATCTAATGGAGCATGCTGTAGAACCTCTTGGGATTTGGGTTGTTCGATTGGGACATATTGATCTATCATTGTTGTATTCTAAACTAGATTTTTCATTGTTTCAATCATATTTCCTTATTCCTTTGAAGCATCATTGTGGATTGATGTGGATACTAAAGAGTCTATTAATTCATTGATAAGTTGGTTTGCATATCACTAACTTATATTCTTAATCTTGTTAACAAGATCTTGATCATTTGGTTTTGAATCTATATGTATTTCCTTAGCTTTGATAAAAGAAGGTATGTTTGTTTGTGTAATGTTTACAAAATATTTCTCTCATTGTTTCTCTCCTTCTCTAACTAAGTTATGTAATTTCTCCATAAGAAAATATAAGGGTAGTCTAACACCAGATTCTATCAACCTTAGAAGGGCTTCATGTTTTTCCTCTTGGGGTTGATATTCTATAAATTATTCCTTAGATCCTATAATTGTTGGAATATCCTCAAAGACCACTAAATTATCTTGACCATTATATTAATTTTCTTCCTCATAGCTAGGGTCATAAGAGACCCCACTACTATTGTACCTTTGAGTCATGTCTAACAAGGTTTTTCTCTATGTTTGACTAGATTTGAAAACATTTGAACAAGGTATATGTTTTGATATTTTCTTAACAAGGTAACTAGGAAACTGTTGGTGGTCTAGATTATACCCTATCTAAAAAGGGGGATTATTCAGGTCCTCTTTATCAAAACTAGTCCAACATGGGACTGACCCTAGGCTATGGGTCACCTAAACTTGGGCTAGACCTATGGAGAAGGTTGGCTTCTTATTGGATCTATCACCTATGATAGACTCTTACTTGGAAAAAGGGAAAGAGATCAATAATAATCTATGAAAGCATATAGAAATGAGGTGATACACCAAATGTTTGATCCTTAAACCTGCACAAGACACACTAGAGTACACTTTTTAATACTTCTAGACATCACTTCATTTTCTCTTCGATCATCTTTCATAAATGTCTTTCATAACAAGGCAAGGACTAGTTGGCAACCTAGCATGGGAGGGAAATCATCCACTTCCACACTAACCAAAAAACTATGTATGCACTTGGAATGACCTGTGAGAGATACCAAAGAACTAAATGAAGGTGAGTAAACTTAGATAGAGGTAAGGAAACACATATTCACTTAACCACATCCATGAATTTTTAAGACACACTTCAACTCAACTCTTACAATGAAATAATTCAATCTTTTATTGCATCAAATAGGTGTTATAGTGCAAATCTTGGTAGATTCTATTCATGCCAAAGAGAGGGATCCATTTTAAGGCTTATAAGCATGAATATATAGTATAATGGGAATGAGAGAGATGGGAAACATGCATGGGAGAATGGAGGAGGAGTCATTAATGATCAATAAATGTGGTGGTAGTTTATTGGTTATTTTCTTTACACATGCCTTCTTCTAATCAAGACTAATCCTTTATCAATAACATAGCCTCCATATGCTCCAATAGTATTGAAGTTATTCTCATTGGCTGAGAGATCTATTGGAAGACAAGAATCAGTTTTACATGATGAGTCATGATTCTTTCAAGGATAAAATATCTTTGAAGGCTCTATTTAGCATTGAATGCTCCAACTAATTTTATAATCACTTAATATGATCTATTAACTTTTCCACACCTTCCACTTGGATTAATTATGAGAACAAGGTCCTCATATTCTTGGGCCTCTACACCATTTTCTACTTGATCTACTTATGAGGACAAAATCCTCTTATCTTGAAATTGACAGAGCCATGTTTAATCTACCTTAGGTAACTACAAGTACCTATTCTACCTTTACTTTGGAACTTGAACTTGGGTCTAACTATAGATTGAAAACCAATCTTATTTATTGGTCTTCCCATAATTTTAATATATAGATGCAAATCTTGCTTGATGCCTAGTCCTTTTTTCAACACTTAGTTGCCAACATTTGGTCTATACTAGGACTTTAAGGGACCTATTTTACCTCTACATAGATTCAATGGTGATACTTGATCTTGTAATGTCCATTTTATTTCATCCTAGGTCATGCTCAAACTCTAGTCCTATGTATTTACTTTTCCCCATCAAAAATTGATTCTTTCATTCCCAACAAAAAATCTCCTAGGTCAAATTCACTGATTGGATATCGATATTGACTTGACCTATTGATTTTTTAACCTTTTTTTCATCATTAGATCCCTAGTGTATGATTAAACATGTGCCCTTGGATCTGGCTCTATTTGAACTCAAATGACTAATTTTTGAGGCCCAAATTTGATGCTCATGTGACCATCTATAATGCTCAGATGACCTTCTTTGACGTCGATAGGACTGTCATAATTTGAACCCCAATGGTTATTTTTCATGTCTTAAATTCAATATCCATAAGCCCATCATTAATGTCTATGATCCCGTCATTGACATCTATGAACCCATCACAATTTGAACCCCAATGATTTAATTATTAAGCTTTATATTATCATCCACACACCCATCATTAACATTTATGAGATTGTCATTGATGTTCATAATCCCATCATAATTTAAACACAAAAAGGTTAATTTTTGAGCTTTATTTTGATATCTACATGCCTATTATTTGACATTTACATGACCATCACACTACTTGTTTAACTTTAAATGTTTTCATTTTGAGATAAAAAATCATGAAGGCAGCAAATTTTTAGGAGATTTTTATGGCATCTAGAATATTGATTCTATATAGTCCTTCGACCATGAGATGATTTCTAAGTAAACTTATAAAATGCACAACTCAACCTGATTCATTTATTTCTATATGATGGTTTGATCTCTCTAGCTTTGTTCCTAAACTGTTGCTTGAATTTGCAAGGCTCAAATAAATTGGTGAGGCCTTAATAAACTTGTCCATGTTCCTTATGCTATGAACACCATGAGACCTACTTGGATCCTTCATTTTCTTGAGACTTGCTTCTCAAAATTAATAATTTACACTCTAAGATTTTTTAAAGATTTTCTCTTTCCACCCTTAGACCACTCATTCCATCCAAAACATATGTTCATCTACTCAAACCATTTCTTAGAAAACTATCCTTATGTGGGCCAAATTTGGTAAACATCTTTGGTGACTCAGCTGGGTAGCATGCCTACTATGATCAAACACCAGACTATTTACATGACCTTTAAACTCATAATAAATTACTACAAAAATCCTCTTTGGTTTAAAAATATAACATATTCAACCAAAATAGGGAAGGAACCATGGAAAATAAGGAAGCTAACTAAACAAAGTAGATGTGCAAAAAAAGCACTTATTTGAGACAAAACAAAAGTAAACTAGTCTAACTAACCAAGACAAAACATGATCCACATGTATTAAAATGGAAAATTTTGAACTCACTCACTATTTCAATGTATTTTAACTTATATTTTGACAAAGGAAGAAGAAGAAACTAGGTACGGGTATGGTTGAAAAACCTGTTTAATTATGCACATGTTGAATCAATTGATTGTGAAGAATTCTTCTTTGGGTTGGGAGGATGACCTGTAAATGAAAAACACTAGAGTGAATGGTTTGTTAGATAAATAATTAGGTGGATTGCCTAGCACTAGTTAGATCCTAGAATCATGAAATTCTTTAAGGGCTATCAATCCACACATTTTAAATAATTAACTTTAGAAAATAGAAGATAAATTACTTGCATCAATAATAAAAATCTATTGAAACTGAAGACAAGAAATGCATGATAAATAAATAGGTCAAAAATTACTAATATAGCAATAAGCAAGTCAATACTAATGTTAAATGGGTCAACTATGTTTAATAAAATAGGTTAGGGGTTTATGAATAAGTAGATGAAAGGAAAATTGTATTTAGTTGAGGGTAAGTGGATGAAAATAGATTTTTGTTATTTCTTACCATAATGACCATCAATGATAAGTGTGACTATCAGTGGTTGAGGTGATCATCGATGGTTGGGGTAATAGTTGATGGTTGGATAGACCATCAGTGGTTAGGATGATCATCAATAATTGCTATGTGTTGGGTCTAGGTTGATAAAGGTCAGATTGACAAGATAAAAAAAAGGAATTTTAGGGAGGTTGGTTTATGCTGGGGTAATTAAAAAATAAAAATAATATAATTGAATAATGTAAAATGAATACTTATCTTGAAAAAGGTTGGTATGATGAATGGTTGTGGTGGTTGGCTCATTGATAGAGTCTGACATGATTTGGGCAGAGTAATGGTACTTAGATGTCAAATAAGGGGAGGTGGTAAGTTGGCTCTTTGACATGATGGATGGATCACTATATTTACATAAGGATACCTACAAAAGGAACTCTGGATGTAAAATCTCTTGATAGTTATGGATCCCTTTAACCTCCTTTTTCTTTCTTCTTATAGGTGAGGAAGGAGAGGTACAACAAGATGTTAACTAGGCTTTCTAATTATAACTCATGCATGTAATGGCTCACATATATATTTAGATGATCTAATTATAAGAAAACAAGGTCTAGTTAAGGGTGAGTTAGGTTGGTTTAGATGGTGGAACCTAACCATTAGTAGTCAAGGTGACCATCGACGGTCACCCTGACCATTGATGGTCATGGGTCAAAGGTAGGGTTGGTTAAAAGGTGGGTTTTATCTAGTAGGTCAACTAACTTAGGTTAGGTGGGTTATGTTTATTTAGGGTTTATAAAAGGTCAAGTTTGGGCCTAATGGGGTCATGAGGTGGTTTAGGGGAATTGTGACATTCAAAATGATCATGTGTGGATTTCTAGTGTCTACATTTTTCCCCTTTTTTGTTATGCAATTTTTATCAACAAGGTACAAAATAAAAATTGGTTATAGGTCAAAGGTCAGGTTGACCTGAGTATGGGAGGAAGCATTCCCCCTCAAAATAGGAAGTGATGAGGTGAAACAAAATTAGGTAAATGTTTGATAAGTTGGTAAGTGGATGATAAGATGGGTGAATGATCAATTAGACACTAAAGCGTAAACATGTGCATGAAGTGCAATAAAAAATAATGGTATCCAAGATCATTCATAGACTAGGTTACCATAGTTTGTAAAAATAAAGGTTGGTACTATAAGGACAAGTAAAAAATGGACTACATGACTACATTAAGGCATGGTGGCTGGATTCGCTCATAAATGCAAGTCTCCTAGGTGATGTTAGTGTTTTTGTGGGTATCCAAGGTAGGAAGTACTCTCAAGTAAAACATAAATTAGTTAGGAAAATTTGTGGGTATCCAAAATAGGAACTACTCCCAAGAAGACACAAGTGGGTTTGGTATGTGCAAGGTGGCATAAGTTCAAAAAGGGCAAAATGGAAATGTTTTCATTGTGGTCAAAGGACCAAGAAAAAGTTGTCACAAAATACATGCTAGTTAGGCTAAAATGGACTAATGGTGAGGTGATGAGGTGGTTGGGGTGGGTGGAGAAGTTAGTCTCCATGGGTTGGTGATTAATTTGGTTCTAGTTTAAAGGGTTTATTCAAGGCAAAAGGAAATTTTTTAATAACTTGATTTTCGATGGTCTAGGTGGCTAAAGGTAACCATCAATAGTCACCTTGACCATTGAAAATCAAGGGAAAACCCTAAAAGTTTGGTGATCAAAAATCTAAAAAGCTTATCTCATTTTCTCATTTTAACATTTTAACTATTGATCTCTAGCATTTAGCATTTTGGGTAAATTTGATTGATGGTGACTATTAAGGAGTTGACCAATTGTTGAGGTGGATGAGTGCATTATGGAGACCAATGAGGATGTAGAGTGTGTGTAGATTTAGATGAATATGGGCAGGGGGTCCCCATATTCCTCTGTAATGATGGTTAAGAATTGAGGTAGGTGGTGTCATTAAATTGATAGTTAGCTTGTGGTTTAGCATATGTAGTGGTTAGAATTAGATTATACGGGCAATGATTCAGTGGGTGTGGATTTTGACCTAGGTTGTGTGGGTTTCTTATTTTGTTTGAATTGATGGGTAATATTGGTAATTAGTCATGGGTAAATGAGGTATGGGTGGGTAGGGTTTTAAAATGATAAAAATTTATACAGATGGAGGTGTTTTTATTATTTTAAGGGTATAATAGGGTAGGGTTTGGTAAGTTCATCGATGGTCACACATAGTGACCATCAATGGTCATCTTGATCATTGATAGTCGATGACCATTAGTGATTCACTACCTAACTATCAATGATCACTATGACCATCAACAATTAAGCCAATTGGTGAATGACCTAAGGTTAAGTTTAAGGAATTTGATAGGTTTTGATAGGTGAATAGTTGGTTTGAGTTATAAGTAGTGTTGGTAAGGGTTGGGTGGGTAATATTTAATGAGGTAAGATGTTAAGTATAAAATTTGATGGGTTTGAATATTAGGTTTGGTAGGTAGGAGTCAAATAAATGGTCAAATGGGTAAGGTTAAGTAGGTTGAAGACACTTAATTCATAGGAAATAATAGTATAGGTGACTAAGCTTATTGCTATTGATTGTTTATAGGCATGAGAGCTTATTTATATGCACAATTGGGTGTCGCATATCTTTGTAGAGGTCCATCAGGGGTGGTTCTAATAGATTGAGCCCATATAGAAGAGGTCAGTTTAAGAGTGATGCAACACTACCAACACATGCCTCATGATGTATCTATAATCATGGCCCTCATCGAGTGATGGGATTCATCCATAAACACCTTCTTTCTACCAACTAGTGAGATGACTATGTTGATAAAGGATGTGCATATGATCTCTTGGTTTCCCTTATGGGGTGATCTAATATATCACATTGAGAGGGAGGAATGAGATGATATATTAGAAATGATATACAGAGGTGATCATGATAATGTTAAATGGCATGCTAAGGGTTTTATCTACTCTACACTATATCATAGGGTGATAGGTGAGAGGAGACTGATGATGATGGTAGTGTCATGTTTTGCCTTTCTTGACTCGAGTAGTGGGAGGTTTCCATATTTGTTGATGGGGGTGTTAGTTGAGATTTTGTTGGGATAGATAGTGTTTGGATGGGTACCTATGATTTTAGTACATATATACATGGAGTTGTGGGGTTTTAGAGCTCATAAGAGGTATGACATCAGTATCAATCTTGTTCTACACTATTAGGCCTATGAGCACATTTGAGTGCTGAGGCTAGTGGGCCTACCATGGACAAGATATACTCAAATAGATTTCTCGATGGGTTATATAAGTTAGAGAGTTGACTTTTTCACTTTAGGAGTGGGTGGAGGGGCTCATGATGTATATTGGTTTATGGGTGTATTGGCTATGTTGATTATTTGTGATGTTATTTGGAGAACATGTGTTTAGTTTTTAGTATGAGTTCGCTACATGAGGTAGGGTAAGGAGGTAGTTTGGCTTGGTTCAAAGTATCTCAAGCCTGTTCCCTAGGTATAGACATGAAGATGTGGAAATTCTATTACTTGAGCCACATCTAGTACCAACTTTACTTGATCATGAAAAGCTACCAATGAGGCTAACGATTAATGATGCATGTTTTCTTAATGGGCACCATATATCGTATTAGGCTCTATATGTGGTAGTGAACTTTGGTGGAGATGATGGTGGTAGGAGATAGATATATGTGGACCTAGATGGTAGAGGTCAAAAAGCATAGGTTCAAGGAGGTATCCTAGATGCATAGGCAAGAGTAGCATTAGCCACTATATAGGCATAGGTTGTAGCATTATAGGGTCAAGTGGTAGCCTTACAGGGTCAAATGGCTATAGTGATGAGTGAGAGGGACCAAGCTAGAGCTTCACTACCCTTGGTTACATAAGAGAGAGACTCCTTGAGAAAGATAGGAGGAGGATCAGTGGCACCTATAGGACCACTGAGCACCATCCCTATGGTATGATACCTAGCGATAATAGAGGATTTATACTACTATGAGGCTATAATCCTGAGGTGTTGTTTGAATGAGCCCCGATGGGGTAAATATAGAGCTAGTTTGGCAAGTGGTACCATCATGGTAACACTAGGTCAGTGGGATGCTTTCATAGGTGGATAGATAGGTACATCAAGAGGATAGGTAGGGACCTTGAAAGGATAGGAACTAGGAGCTAGTGGTGCTCTAGGAGATAGTGGTTCCCTAGGGGCATAGTTATGACATAGTTCAGATATATTATATTTTATTGTATATAATTTTGATACTAGCCTATGAGCTGATGTGGTGAGATGTACATTTTTGAGAGAGAGACATGTATATTATTTATATGCATTATGATGTTAGAATCATGATTTATATATATGATCCTTGTTTATTTTTCATGCTCTATAGTTTGCTTTAATGTTATGACATGATGTTATATTGATCACTAATGATGTTATATTGGTTATGCTTATGTTATGGATATTAGTTGTTGATGTAGTTTCACCTAGCTAGGAATGTGATGTATTTTATTTATGCTAATGATGATGCTTATGTTATTTATGGTTATGATGATGATGTGTATGTTAAAATTTTAATAAATATATGGTTCCTTATTTGGATTTAAATATGTGGTGGAAATGGTTGATTACTTTATTATTCATAGATGTTGGGTTTTGACATGATGATGTATGTGCTAATGATGTATGTTTTTTCTTATGATATATGTTGATGTGATGTTATGAGTACACTTATGATTTTTTTAAAGGTAAAATGCATGAGTTAAGTTAATGAACAACACTAGATATGAGAACAAAGAAATATAATCAAGAGACAAATGTCTTAGTGAAAATTTCAACTAGTCATGATAGGATAGATAGAGAGCATGATTCTTCTTCTTTGGTAAGGACTAATACAAAACCAAAATTTGGATTGGCCTAAGGAACATAAGCCCTTCGAATGCTTTGTATTAACACTCATTAGTTAGTTAAAAAGGTGGCTTGATCACATAATGTCAAGTGATCTCAAAAATCCCTTGCTTATAGTGTATAAAGGGGAGATGGATGAAAATGGAACCATCTTGTGAGACTAGCATGCCTCTTATGTAGGTTTCCAAAGAATTAGTATAAACATGTCTATGTCATACAAAGTGTAGACTGATCAATGTGGGAAGTCAACTCATAGAAGTCAATTATGGCTATCAAAATTATTTTGCCTAGGAGAGCCAATTATGGATTTTAAAATTATTTTGATTTTTTTATTGCTTGATATTGGGTCTTATGCTTGATTTTGTTGTTGAATGTGTGTTGGGAAAGCTGATCGATATGAGAAGCCTCTAAGCAATTGCTTGTTTTGATAAATGCTTTTATTCAGCCATCCTTCGAGGGAGTGGTCCAAGTCTATATGATTTATTTAATGCTTTTGATAGTTGTCATTTATGGGAGAAGTCCACCTTAATTTGAGAAATGTAAAATATGTTTTCAATAGCTATCCTTCAAGAGAGTAGTCTACAAATGCTAAGAATGACCCATGATTGCTATTGGTTCAAATTTTTCTATTTTATTTTTTTGAGTTTTCTTGACACAGACTTGCTTATATAGGCTTAAAGGTTAACCTTTATGGGGGAAAAACTAGAATCACAAGAAGGTTAATGAAGTGTAAAAAGGTTTAGGTGAAAATGATAATGGGAATCCATCTTAAAAAAGGGGTGGAAAGTACCATGGGAATCATGCCATGAGTAGAGCCATGGTACCCATTGTTCAAGATTAGACAATGATTGTGACAAATAATCACATGATTTAGTTTTTATTAGTTGCACCAAAAATAGGGATATGAATGTGGTTTAGAGGCAAGGTATGATCTTAAGTTAGATAGAAGATGATTTTGATTCTTTTTAACAAAAGAAATGATGTAGATTTGAATCATTGAGTGGATCAAGTTCTAGGTTTCCTTCAAGGGAGGATAACTAGTAAGTTGTTGATCTATACTTGTGGATTATGATATAATGTCCAAGCCAATTGAAAGCAAACTTGCCCTACTTAATTTTCTCCATATTGGTGGCATGTTGATTTTCCTTTAGGATGAGGTCTATGATGTTGAATTATTGCACTCTAGGGTGTTTTTTATAGGCATGTTTGACACTCTTTTGATAGACATAAAGATGGGTGAGGGTGGCTAAATGATGCTCCTCAACTAGTTCAAGCTGAGATAAATAGTGTTGGAAATAATCAAATGAGATCTTGCAAAGATATGTGAAAAAAATGAATTTGGACCTTAAGAGGCAAGACCACCTTTGCTTTGAACATAAGAGAAAAAGGTGTAGCACTAGTAGGGGTTCAAATGCTAGTATAATATGCCCATAAGGTAAAAAGGATGTGTAAATGCCAATCTCAACTAGATGTGTTGACCGTTTTAGTGAGCATGTTGTTAAGAGTTTTGTTAGATGCCTCTACTTATACATTTTCTTGAGGGTGATAGGGCAAAGATAAACTTAAATTAATACCGAATGCATCACAAAGACCCTAGACTTACATGTTTTTAAATGATATACCATTGTCAATGATAATTTTTTGAGGAATACTAAAATGGTAAATGATATGATGGTTGATAAAGTCAACAATTTTTTATTCTTTGGTTAAGACTAAATGAATATCCTCTACCCACTTGGTGAAATATTTAGTCATAATTATGATAGAATGGTGTCACTATAAATAATGGGGGTTAATTTCACTGATGAGATTGAGACCCTATTGTGAGAAGAGATATAAATTAGTGGATACATGAAGACTATGGCTAGGTGCATGATGTAAATTAGCATGTTGTTGACACTTAACACACTTTTCCACATAATCAAAAAATTTTTGGTTAATGGTAGGCCAATAATATCCAAGGAAAAGGATGTGTTTAGCTATAGTAAGGTAACTAAAGTATCCCCCACATATCCCATCATGCATTTCTTTGATAGCATGAGTGGCTTTGTGACTATGTAGGTAATGGAAGAGGAAACCATCAAAGCCATGTTTATAAAGAATCACCCCCATAATGGTGTAACATGAGGTACTCTAGATAAAATCTCTTTGAGTGTTCCTAAAAAGACTAGAAATAATGATGGTGAGGTTGAGATAATAGAAGGTCTAATGATAGCAAAGTTTAGGTTGGGTCTTCTCCACATTGAAGATGGTGGGATACTCTAGTTTGACATAAGAAGTCTAGATAAGTCTATGGATAATGATAGATAGCTTAGAGTTAGTGGGTGTAGAAAAGATCTGAGAGGTTATGAAAGCCATGGTGTCGATGAACTTATTGGTAGATTGTGGGGTTGATTGGATATGTTAGTGTTAAAATGATTTTAAGAGTTAATCAACTAGTTGTTTGTACTATTAAAAAACAACATTCTTAAATTGGTAAGAATGATTGATTTGATTGACCATAAGTTGGTAGTCACCAAAGATGTTGATCATTTTGACTCCCAAGACTAAGGCAATTTGAAGGCCTATCACTAGGGCTTCGTACTAAGCCATATTGTTGGTACATTCAAAGTCAACCTTGAAATATAAAGAAAGAAGTTCATTGTCAAATAAAATAAGGATGATGATAGCTCCCCCACCACATTGACACTTTGATCCATCAAAGAACATGGTGACTTGATAGGTGAAGTCCACTTGAGAGAGGGTCATGATGGACTCATCAAAAAACTCAAGAGGATGAGATTGATTTTCTACTAATGGTGATTTATCCAATTGGTCAGCAATGACTTGACCTTTAACTAATTTTTTTTAAAGGAATTCAAGATAAAACTCCACTAAAATCATGAGCCACTTGGCCATACATTAGTTTTGGTATGGCTTGGAGTGTATATACTTGAGTGGGTCGGTATTGGTTATGACATAGGTTTTGTGGTTAAGAAGGTATTAGCAAAGTTTGGTGGCCACAAAGACTAAATCTAAGAAAAGTTTCTCAATATGGGTGTATTGAGTCTTGTATTCCACAAGCATATGATTGATGTAGTAGAAAACTTGCTCTTTGTGTTGTTCATCCTGATGAGCAAGTATCACCCCTAGGGAGTGGTCAATGGTAGAGATAAAATGGTAGAAATTTTGGTCATCCTTAGGAGGGGTGAGGATAGGTGGAGATAAAAGGTACTTTTCAAGTGAATCAAAGGCATTTTGACAATCATAATTCCACTTGAAAGATACATCCTTCTTTAGAAGGTGGTGAAAGGGTTGGGATCGGTCTGAGAGCTAGGAGATGAAGCAAAACATAGATTGGAGCTTCACTTGCAAACTATGAAGCTACTTGAGGTTAATTAGAGTAAGCATGTCAAGAATGGATTTGGTTTTAGTCAGATCAAATTCTATTCCCTGAAGGGAGATGATAAATCCAAGAAGCTTTCTTGACAAGACCACAAAAAAGCACTTCTTTAGGTTAAGGTGGATATGGTAATGGATGAAGTGATCAAAGATAATTTTGAGAATAGCCAAATGACCTTATGATCTTTGGATTTCCCATGTAGGTCATCATCATAGCCTTTGATAATCTTATGGATAAGGTTGTGGAAAATATAGGTCATGGCATGTTGGTAGGATGCATTTGAAAGTATGGATGAGCTAGTAGATGCCTTATTGGTTGAAAAAGATATGGTTTCATCCTTCATGTTTGAGGGATTCTCTTTGGTTGACAAGGGTGTGCTGATGGAGGTAAGAGGACGTCATTGGGTTGATAAGTCATGTTTTATGATGAAAAGGGGCTTGGGTTAGCTTGTATAGTGACAACTTGACCTTCATGCTCAAATTTGATGCAATGTTGAAGGGTAGAAGGTACACAACCCATGGAGTAAATCCAAGGTTGTCCCAATAAGACATTATACTATAATTTAACTTCCACTACATGAAAGAGATATAGGAGCATTTGAGGTCTTAAATGGATATGGAGGAAAATAGTGCCCAAAGTAGTGGCCATGGTGTCATTCAAGGATCAAAATATAATCAAGGTTTTGGACATTACATTATATAGTAGTTTGAGGTGATCATAGCCATGGGAAGAGATGATGTTAATATTGGCTCCTCCATCAATCATCACCCATTTGTTGTGGGTTTGGTTGATGTAGGTAGTGATTAAAAGAGGGGGATCTAGGTCATTTGGATGGATAGAAGGTATTTACAAATCTTTAAAGGTGACAAGGTTATAAATTTAGAGAGTGCTAATGAAGGCTGCTAGAGGTTAAGGGTCCTTAGGTTAGACCTCTACTAATTATAATGCCTCTATCATTGCTTGGTAATAATGAGGTGAAGTAGAAATTAACTCATATAGGCTCATCTTCATTAAGGTTTGGTTAAGTTTCTTGAGAACCACTCTTCTAATTAATTTAGAGGGGTTGGATTTGGAGTTACCCAAGATAGATACCTTGGGTTTGGCTAAAGGTGAAAGTGCTTGATTTTGACTTGGTTGGGAGGTGGAAGATGGGTATGTCTATGAGATGGACACTTTGGCCTTCCCCTTATCCTTCTATTGAGAATGTTATTAGGTGACCACATAGATATTAAGAGTGGAGGGAAGAGTTAGAGTAGGAGATTGGTTTGGATCCTCATCACTCTATGGTGAGAGTGGAGTAGGTAGGCATTGGTTAATGGTTTTTGTCTATTGGATTGGTAGTGGGCTCATTGGAGGTTCATCAATTAATAGATTTTCCTCATCATAGATCCAATGGATTATGGTTAGGATAGATTTATATTTCTTCATATCATATCTTGGCATCCTATGATAGGAGCACACTTGGTGGTTATTATACAAGACTAGTTTTGGATTGAGAGGGTTGAATGGCCTGATAGGGGTAAGGTTAAGTAAGAAGCTTGGAATAACCTTTGGAAAATTATTGATTAAGGCTCATCTAAAGGTGGAGAGTGTTTAGATATTTTGGCCTTGGTTATTGAGATGGAGGTCTTTTTAGAAATAGGCTTGGTGGTAGAGGTCTTGGGTAAGGTGGTGTTCTTAGTTGATTATTTTGGTTTTGGCAAGGTAGAGGTTGATAAGTTAAAGGTAAGAGGTTTCAAGGTTGGTAGTTTGTTTATTAATGGTTTAGTGAAGATATGTGTGTCAAAAATAAAGTGTGTTGGTGTAACTAATAGTGGTGGTTGGGTTTTGGTCAAGATAGTCAGCTTTATAATCAAATTGAAGGGATGAGGCCCCAAAATAGAAGGCCAATTTGAAGGAGGTATAAGTTTGGCATTCAGGCCTTTTGTTGGCTTTTCTTCCTTGGTTGATTTAGTTTGGTGTTTGGTTGGTTTATATTCATTACATTCATCAAAAAATTTCCAAATAGAGTAAATGTAAGTGATAAAAACTTTCTTGGAGATGTTTATCGAGAAATGATCCAAGAATGTTTGAGCTAGCTAGGTGAAGGAGAAGAGAGAGTGTTTGGTTATGGAACTATACCAATCCAATGTTGGACTAGATAGGGACATGGGTAAGGTATGAAGAAGGAGGGAATCATAATAGGAAATTGAATAACATGCATGCTTAATTTCCCTAAGGTGCTATTGGGGATCCTCCTTGCTCTAAAACTTAGAAAAAATGGGAATCTCCCACTGAGGAGGTTATGGTCTAATAGGGATAGATGGGTAAATGGGATTGTTATAGATCTGGTCATATGATAAAATTTTATGATTAATAGAGATATGACTCTAAGGTAGTCATTTTATCCATGATCATTTTCATTAGGTCTGTTTGGGTTTGTGCACCTGAGAGGTTGTAAGATGCATATTGTTGTGGTGGTTGGGTGACATATTAGTAAATAATAGGAGGTTGAGTAGCTACCACATATTGATATGTGGACATAGGTGGTTGGGTAGAAATTATGTAGGGGTAGATAGATGTAGGTGGTTGAGTAGTAGGTAGAGGTACATGTATTTGTGGGTTAGATATATAACCTAGGTTTGGTGCAATGGGCACCTATTGGGTAGGAGCAGTGTTTAGGTTGGTGATAAAAGGAAATGTAGTGACCTTTGTACTAATTGGTGGTAAGTTATAAGGTATAGACAATACAATATTTTGAAGTGGGGTAGTGGTCAATGGGTTAGAAGTAGTTGAAGGAAGGTTGAAAATGTTGGTGGTAGGTATTCCCATGGTGAGGGGAGTATAAATGGCTAGTGGTTTGGTAGTTCTTAAGGTAGAGTAGTTTTTAATGGGATGGAAGGTATAAGGGTGTTTGTAGGTTAGGTAGGTTATTTTTCCATAGTAGTGTTGAAAGGAGTATTGGTAGATGAGGAATCTTGGGTAGTCAATGATTGGGTAGTTACTATGAAAATAGAAGTGTTTCCCATAAGGTGGGAAGGCATGCCATAAGGTGGGTCCATAGGTGGATCCAAATCAGGGGTAGGGTGAGGCATGGTGTCGAGATAATGCTAGAGGGCCACATGATTGTTATCTAAGAAGGTGTCAAATTCTTTATCTCCTTTAGGAACTTCTTGAGGGAAATATGAACTTCTCAAAGGATTAGGAGATTTTTTTGGTTCAATAACATACTCTATAGATGAGGAGGTATAATAGGTTGATTAGTTTGGTGATGGGTTCTACTATACTAAGCTCTTTCACTACTGTTGAGTTATAACTATGTGAGATAAGGGAAAGATATTACACAAACAATCTCACCACTCAATAGAGAGAAGATAATAAATGATCAATGAAAGCAATCACACTCTAAAAATTATAGTAAACCCTAAAGTTATTTTTAGTCTCTCTTTTGGCTTATGCCTTAAGCTTTCAATAAATTATGTGACTCCACTTGGACTAATAAAATAGGTACTAGAAAATAAATCTATGGATGGTTTCAGGTTGTTCAAGATCTCAAAAGGATCTATATTGGAAATCAATATGTGGCTTCATATTGGGGCCTACCCCCTTACTTCACACACCACATGATAAGGGTGTCAAGTGTTTAGCTAATATATACAGGTTTCTAAAGTTTATACACAAAAAAAGAGCTAAGTTGGATTTCCCCTTCATAATGACCTCAAATTAGGATTGTCAGGAAAGGGTAAGGTGACCACAAGGTGATGAAATCCTAGTCGGGCCTTGTCTCAAGTTGTTTGATGTTTGATTGATGTAGGTGGTTTGGCTTAGTATGTGTAATAAAAGTGATGTTATGACTGAAATAATTTTCTTTAAATTAAATTATGTGAGATAAACTTGCAAGAAATCAATGTATGCACTTAATTTTAAGCCTGAAAGAAACTTTGGTTTTGTTTATGAGCACAAAATATATATGGAAAAGATAATATATATGTGAACAAAAAAAACCTGAGTAGAGACTCAAAGGTCCCACCATGCATGCCATAATGTTTTATTGAATTTTATATTATATTCTAAGAAAGGAAAAAGAAGAAACTAGGTATGGGCATGGTTGAAAAAATTGTTTGATTATGCATGCATTGAATTAGATGACTGTGAAGAACTCCTCTTTGTCTTGGGAGGATGACCTGTAAATGAGATAGCACTAAGTGAATACATGTTTTAAATAATTAAGTTTAAAAAATAGAAGATAAATTAATTATATCAATAATCAAAAGCTAATAAAATTTAACACAAGAAATGCTTGATAAATAAATAGGTTAAAATGACTAATATATCAATAATCAAGTCAATACTAATGCTAAATAGGTCAATTGTGTTTTAAAAAATAGGTTGGGGTCTATGAATAGGAAGACAAAAGGAAAATTGGTTTAGTTGAGGGTAAGTGGATGAAAATAGCTTATTGTTATTTCCTACCATAGTGATCATCGGTAATTAGTGTTATTGTTGATGGTTGAGGTGACTGTCAGTAGTTAAGATGACCATCGATGGTTACTATGTGTTGGGTCTAAGTTGATAAAGGTTAGATTGATGAGGTTAGATAAGGTAATTCCAAGAGGTTATTTTTTGTTGGGATAATTTCAAAATATAAATAACGTAATTGAATAATGGAAAATAAATACTTAGCTTGCAAAAGGTTGGTCAGATGAATGATTGAGGTGGTTGGCTCATTGATAGAGTCTAGCATGATTCCAATAGAGTAATGATACTTGGTTGTCAACCAAGGGTAAAAAACAAGATATTTTTTTGATGTGATGGCTGGATCATTGGATTACTATAAGGATACCTACAAAAGGAACTTTGGATTCAAAAGCTCTTGATCTTTGTGGACCCCTTTCACCTCCTTGCCCTTTCTTCTTATAGGTAAGGAAGGAGAGATGAAACAAGATTTTAAATGGGATTTATAATTATAACTCATGCATAAAATGGATCTTAGATGGATTTAGATGATCTAATTATAAAAAATAAAGGTGGAGTTAAGGGTGAGTTAGGTTGGTTTAGATGATGGAACCTGACTATCGATGGTCAAGGTGACTGTCGATAGTTAGGGGTCAAAAGTAGGGTTGGTTAAAAGGTAGGTTTTAGTTATTAGGTCAACTGACTTAGGTTAGGTGGGTTAAATTTAGTTATCCCAAGGGGATCCTAAGGATATCTAATGGAATTGCAACATTTGGAACCATCATGTGAAGATTTTTGGTGTCTACACGCACTCTAAGAGATGATACAAGTTACAAATTTGGGTGTTTATTAAACATAAAATTTGATTAGTGAATATTATTTTCTACCAAATCTCTTAGCATCTCCTTAAATGAGTCATCAATAGCAAACCAATCACTAATGAAGACAAATTTCATCTAGTACTTCCAAATATTTCTCATACTGCTTATCAACCACAACCTTGTCAAGTGATACCTCATATATGCATTTTCATTGAGTTACCTTATCTTTATATCTATATGATTCAAGTTCATCAAGCTCTTCAAGGAGATTTTAATAGTCAACCCAAGATGCATCATGATCTTCAATGAGTGACTCTTGATCAACATTTTCATAAACATGTTCTTCAATGGGCAACCTATCTCTACAAAGCTCTTTAATCTCTTACAAAGATTCAAGGTATAGTTGCCAATAATAGTTTTGGTCCTTATTTTTATCAACTTGAATAGGATTAGCTTGAGTGATACCTTTATCTTGCTTAAGTAAATATATCTAAAATTCATTTATGACTTCAACTTGTATGAATTTCTCATGGAGTTCTTCCATAACAAGAATAACGTTCTCTTGTATACTTGATATAACTTTTTCAAGATCAAATACAACCTCATTTTAAACTTGTACCACAAGTGAAGTATCAGTGAGGATCTCTTCATCATATACACTTGAAGCATCTTATTCACAATTTCTAAGAACTTGACTTGTAACTACAAACTCTTTTTCTATCTCCCATAGAACAAGTTCCTCCTGAAGAAGGGAGGTGGTGGGAGGGTGATGAAATTATTTGGTTTGAGAGGGAATATAAAGCATGGAAGGTTGATCATGATCATATTTTGGGATCTTGAGGGAAATAGAATCATTTATGGAGTTTTGGATAGGAGGGAAAATTTTAAGGACCTCTACATTTTGTTGCATCCACTTGGCCATCACCTCATCAAAGTTTGAAATCTCCTTGTTCTCATGGATAACTTGAACTTGAGTGATGAGTGGTGAAGAAGGGGATTATAATAAAGTTTAGTATCTTTCATAAGCATCTAGATAGATTATTTAATAGACTCTTGACTCCAACTAGGAACCTCCATTGGCTCACACTGGGCATGGTTAATAATTTCATGAGAATAAGGAGCATAAAAATACTGGTAAGGAATACAAGAGAGTTCTTGAGACAACTGATCCAACTCACTTTATTGCCTCTAAAAAGCCTTCATATTCTCTAATACAAAGGTAAAAAACTCATGCCTTTCCTCTAGATCATTAGACACATTTGGAAATAGACCATTCCCTTCCTCATACTAGGAATTTGAACAAACTTTTCCTACATATGCTAGAATTTTGAGCTCTATATCTTCCATCCTTTCTTAGAGACAAGATTGCTCATGGGTAAAATCATATCCATATGGGAAAGGTGAAAACTAGTCATGAGATTACTATGGTTTATAAAGAAGGTAAGAGTCATGCTCTTGATAATAAGGATCATGAGAAAATTGATAAGGCTCATCATAAATTTGATAGAAATCCTAGTAACAATGATTAGGATCATAACAAGGCTCATATGGATCATGAAAAGGCTAGTATGATCCATGATAAGGATGATAAGTAGGTATTGTATAGGGATTTTCCTCATAAACAACCATGGAAATAACATCATAAAAGTGCAATAAAAATAGACTTACTTAGAAACTACCTGGGCTTTTAGAAATAATTACTTGAGCTTGGGATGACCAAATTCTTCATGAAAAACACTATTGCAACTATAATTTCACTAAGTCCAGCTCTAATGTGTCCCATCGAGAATGTCAAAACTATTAGTGGTCTATATTGCACCCTAATTGAGAAGGGGGATTATTCAAATCCTCTTTCTCAAATCTAGTCCAACATGGGAATGACCCTTGGTTATGGGTCACCTAAGATTGGGTCAAAACTCTAGAAAAAACCAACTTCCTTCTAGATCTATCACCCAAACTAAACTCTAAGTGGTAAAAAATAGATTGAAATGGGTAACAACACATGAAAACATGTTAAGGAAGTGATTCACCAGTAATTTGATCATTCATCCACTCTTTTTGAACTTCTAAAAACACTAATGAGATAAGAAAAAGACTAGATCTACAATTCTAAATGTTTGTTATGCATCAATAGTTCATGTTGAGGTTAACCAAGTGATCAAAACCTAAGGAAAGTGATGGAAAGGACTAATTAAAGGCACTTAACTAGTAAATGTATCCCCTTTCTAGCTTTAATCAAGTGACATTAAACACTAAACATGACCTACACAACAAGATAAACTACTAGCTAGGTGAGATCAGGACTTGATAAGGGAGAAGTTTCTACCACATATACAAATCAATCTAACATAAACACACTAGACTAATATAATGAAATTTGAAAATAATCCTTTATTTAAAATGGAATTAAAACACTAAACATGACCTAGATAACAAGATGTACTAGCAGCTATGTGAGATTAGGACTTGACAAGGGAGAGACTTATACCACATATTTAAATCAAATTGACATTTCACACTATACCAAAATAATAAGATTTAAAAATAGTCTTCTATTTGTCTAAGAGATTACAAATAATTATCTTTGGCATGACTAGACTCTACCAAAATTGAGCTTTGTAACCTCTTGAGATGAATATAATACTATTTTAGATCTCATTATTTTGGTATAGTGTGTAAAATGTTAGTTTGATTTGCATATGTGGTATAATTCCCTCCTTTGTCAAGTCCTAATCTTACCTAGTTACTAGTTCATATTTTTACGTAGGTCATGTTTAGTGTTTTAAAGCCATTTTGAAGAAAGGACTATTTTCATATTTCATCATATTAGTCTAGTGTGTTTATAACAGATTGATTTGCATATGTGGTAGAAGCTTCTCCCTTGTCAAATCCTTATCTCACCTAGCTAGTATTTTATCTTATTATGTAGGTCATGTTTAGTGTTTAATGCCACTTTATTAAAGCTAGTAAGGGGATAAATTGATTGGTCAAGTGCATTTAATTATGCCTTTCCATCACTTGCCTTAGGTTTTGATCACTTGGTGAACCTCTGCATGAAATACTGATGCATAACATAGATTTAGAGTTGTAAATCCAATATTTTGGTTGTCTCATTAGTGTTTTTACAAGTTAAAAAAGAGTGGATGAATGATCAAATTACTAGTGCACACATCCTTTACATGTTTTCATGAATTTTTACTCATTTCTCTCTCCCTTTTCCTAGTCAGAGTTTAGTTTGGGTGGTAGATCTAGAAGGAAGCCAACCTTCTCTGGAGGTTTGAAAAAATATTAGGTGACCCACATCTTAAGTTCATTTACATGTTGGACTATATTTGAGAAATAGGACTTGAAAAATCCCCCTTTGTAGTTGAGGTGTAATCTAGACCACCAACAATAACTAAAGAAACTATAATAAGGAGGATGGCATAGTACCAAACACAATTAGAATAATGGTGTCACAAATTTATTCAACCTTAGGTAGATTGAAATCATATGAATTGGAAAAGGGTATAATAACTCAATAATCATAAAGTGTAGCTAGTACACTAAAATTTAGACTTTTGAGACACATCAATATAGTAAAAATTAGTTTAACATTGATGAGTTATTACCAGGAAACTAGAAGAAAACCCTTTAGATTAAGAAGGAGACAATATGAACCAAGAAACTCAAGATGTGAAAACATGCAAGAATTCATAAGTATAAAAATATAAACAAAAGGGAAACATAACACCACCACATGGTAATAGCAATGGTAGTATAAAATGTTGTTCTAAAAATTAGAGTGCAATAAATGCACAAGATGACCTAATTTCACCAATGATGAAAATGCATGATAAGTCTATAAATGGCCTTAAATCCAAATGGGAAATTGAACCCAAATTACCTCAAGTACAAATGGTGAACCCAATTAACACATCAACCTTATGAACTTAGAAAGGTGCAATTTTGAATTTGAACTATTAATGGACTTAAAGATTTTGGGAAAGTGGTTTAGATTCAAATGGGTAGTATAACTATGCCAATTAGATGATATGAAAAACACAATGTTTAAGATGACAAATTGAATAAGGCAAAGATTAATTTGGATTTGACCAGTGAAATGCCTCCTTGTTCAAGAAATTATGGACAATGTGTTTGGTTATGATGTGTGTTTACAAGTAAGTTTTAACTCAAATCAAGCACCAAATAAGATAATACCAAAAATACAAATGGAACTAAGTAATCATCCTAAGCCCTAAACTAACAAGGTTTTATTTATATTATTTAAATCCATCTATATATGTACATTTGGAAGGAATTTTAAGTATACATCCAAAATAAAAGTGTATTAATTGGTAGGGTATTTTATACCCCCTTCTTCCAAGTGACAATGTAGTGATATGGACCTTTGGGTGCACCCTAGATCAGGAATACTCCATGGTAAGTGGGGATTTATAAAACTTACACCTTAAAACCATCTAGATGGTCCCAAGTGTGGTTAACATAAGAGATACAAAATGTCAATTTAGTTCATATTGATCAACTTATCATGCAAGGGTCTATTATTTTGAATTACAATTCCATCTATGGACTACTTAGTGAAATCCTCTGTTGACTAGGCTTGACTCAAGTTTTCATTACTAAAGGAGAGGTTAATCAATCAACCCCCTAGATATAGTAGTATGTGTACCCTGATTTGTATACCCCACCATAGAGCAGGGTTGAAACACTACTAGGAGATGAAGCCCTAGGTTAATGCTTCCCTAGATAACTCATGGGAGGTAATGGCATCCCCCTCACAAGATAAATTACATGAAATAAAATCTAAGGAAAAAAGATTTAGAGTTGTTTTTAGATCACCAAAACCATATAGATTTTGGGGAGAGCCTAGAAAACTTCCATTTTACACCTTGGACAAAGGCACAATTATAATGAAAAGGTGATTTTGATCACCTGAGTTCCTTATAGGGGATGGGGGAGAGAATACACATTCAATTCCTTTTGCTTAAACAATCTAACAAATAAGTGATAGATGAATTACATAAAACAACTTCAAGAAATTTGAAATTTAATTGAAAGTTTAGTTTTATAACATCAAATTTGAAATGTGAAGTGAAGTTCTTGGCCCCTTGGCCTTAGTTTGCAAAAAATTTGAAAATATCCACACAACATTTAAATAAACCATTCAATTTTCCTTTTAAACACCAAATGAAAGGTTCCTAATTCCTTTTAAACGTTAAAGAAAATGTTAGAAATACTTAATTTGCTCAAATAAACACTTTTCCTCAAAGGTGCTACAAGAAATATTAGAAAGTCTTGTTTAGATTTGAAGCATATTTGTAAATGAAACAAGTAACTTTGGGTTTGATGCTCTTAGGTTTGTGTTTTATTTTAAAACATAAAGACTAACAGCAATCATAGTTGACCAATGTCAGTCATTTTAAGACTGATGTTGATCATATCTTAACCATGTCTGGTTAAAATAGATCGATAATGGTCACCTGTGAACTTGAAGCCAAGAACATTATGCTTAAAAATAATTATTAGCTCAATTTTTAGGATAAAATATCTAAAATAAAAACTTTTGGATCAAGAAATGTTTAGACCAGAGACTTATAAAATTCAATTTTACCACTACAAACTTGAATAAAGATTTAAAGTTGAAATTTTTAGCTTTATTTTTCCCTGCAACCCAACCGATGTCGATTGGCCTTGATCGATGTTGGTCATACAAAACTAAATTTGATCAATATGTAACTTGTGTATATAGAAAAAATGTTAGAAATATAGAAAAATGAGCATAAAAATTATTGTTAAAGACTTTTTAAAAAAATTAATGGAAATATGAGATTTTCAAAGTGTCTTCCTTTCTTGAATAGATGTTATGGTCCCATATGGCATGCTGAAATGTAGTATTGGATTACAAAGAGGCTTAGTTATAGTATTAGTCATGAAAAACACAAAAGAATGCATAAGAACTAATAATCTAGGATAACCTATTCAACATGGTTTAAAAATGATAATAAGAAGCAATTGAAAGATATAACATATACCTATTACCTTCCCAAAAGTGTTCTACCATCCAAAAGTGGCTCTAAGTATGTTTTCCCCCTTGATTTGGTGTTCTTGTCTTTGTCAACAATGGATTCTAAGATTCTCCATCATCTCAAGATCAACATGCATAATTTAGGCTCAAGATAAGAAATCAAATCTAGGTCTATCAAATGAAGCTATCCTATCTCAAATAAAGCATTTATCAAACTACACAAATGACTTGTGGAGAGAATCTTACATTATAAGTTTAACATAATTTAAGCTTAAAATGATGTTCTATACCCTTCTATTTATAAATTATTCAAATGGGTTAAGATCAACCATGACCATCCATCTCAAGATTGATATGTGTGACCATGAATTAATATAATATTACATAATAAATCTATAAATATACTCATAAATATTTTAGAGGAAAAGGCATTAATTAGACATGGGTGCCCATAATCCTAATATTTGTTGCATCTATGGCTTATATATTCCACCCAATTGATCATGTCATTCGGTGATGTAGTTATTCAAAACCAATTTACAATAAAGAAATATTTAACTTGCTCCATGGAATTCTTAATTAAGCTCATAATTCGGTTTAATTACCTAAGTAAGATTAATCAATTTTAGTTAAATTATTTAGAAATTGGTGCACAATTAATAAAATTGGTCAGAAAGTCATATTATTTAGTCATAATTTGACTTAGGAGGAATTGGAAGGTGATGTTAGATGCATATGGATAGTTATCCCATTTAGGATGTTATCAATGCAAAATATCAAAGGCACGTGACATGTGCTTACAAATTATAATAAAAGAATGATCTAGGGCACCAAAATTATGAAATCATCATTTTGACTCAAAATGATATAAAAAAATTAGGAATCACATAAAATGTATTTCCCCATTTAGGGATATATTATCCTAAATAGGCACTTGTATATGATAATCTCGAACCATTTAGTGTGTTTTCAGTGATTTTGACCTAAATTATGCATTTGAGTGCAATTCGAGTAAGATTGACAATTTCAACACAATGGTGTTAGTAATTAGATGTATACAATATACAGATGACATCTTCTTCTTATTATACTCTAGTTAAATTATGACTCATAAAATGATATTTTTGATTAGGTTGATTAAGCATGCAACAGATTTCTAAAGTATTATATAAAATTAATCAATTTCACTTAAATGAAGTAATATAAATTATAATCCTAAGTGGAAATTCCATGAAAGTGTTGAATAATTATTGGAAAGTCAAAAATGAAAACATTAAAAATATCAAGAATTCACTTGAGTTTGCACCCATGCTTGCCCATGTGCATCCTCTTTTCTTGTGAAACCCATTCTTACCCATGTGTAACCTCTTTCCTATGTAGTGACCTCAAAAATTAAATCCATATGAGGCCACACATCTATTTTTTAATCTAGTGGTTTCACACTAGTCTGATCAACCTTAGAAATATATAAATAAGAGAGCCAATACAACATTTTAAAGCTTTAGTTATACAAACTTATTATGTAGAAATTGTAATAGAAAATCTTCACCTATTTTTAAAAATTGACAAATCTTATGAGCCTAAGCCATTTGTGCATTAGGAAATAATGGAGGATCATTCTAATCTTCATTTACATAGATTTGGATCACCAAATCCAAGGAAAATCTCATTTTTTGGCTTCTCATGGAAGGAGGGACTCTACCTAGAAGGTTTGATTATATTTATTTCTTAATTAACTCTTAGAATTCATTAACAACACCCTTTGAAGGAGTAATATTGATAGTTTAGTCTCTTTATGATTATTTTTAGATTTTTTATTGACTAATGCAAGAACTAACACATCTCATAATCTATATCTACATCTATCACTTGTTTTCCTAATGCTTGGAGTGAAGCTCTCAATGTTGTAACATGTCATAGAAAAGCTTCTAATTTATCACCAGACTTCAATTTGATTGAATTAAATTAAATTTAAAAATAGAGAATGTTACCTTCCTTTTTGTCATCATATACTATTTGGATCTTATCCCAAGTGTCTTTAGTTTTTGTGACCTCATAGGTATAAGGTTATACCTCATCTAATACCCTAAACATAATTATTAATTTTACCTTTTGGTTTGCTTTATCAAACTTACATTATTCATCAACATCAGTGGCATGTTAGGGGAATGTGCCATTAACAATGCTCCAAAGGTCTTAAAATTATAAAGGTGTCCTAATTTTAGTTTTCCAAGCAGCATAGTTGTCATCACGTAGAATCTATGAGTTTAGAAGAAAGAATTTTGGGCCATTTCTAGCCATTGTGTAGGATCTAACGAAAGATGATGGATTGGTTCCTTATCACTCCAGATATAAAGTTATACATTTTTTTACACCATCATTCTAATATAAAAAACTTTTATTTATATGTGCCCTTCCTTTATACCTATCGACAGGCGGAAGAAGCTTGCCCTTTATTTATACCTGGTGATATATGAAATAAGCATAATTATACGTGAAAGAGAAAGATACATGGTACTTATTATTGAAATGGGTTCATCCAATAATTATAACTTAATTATATGGAATTATATATATGGGTGTAAATTTATTATATATGTGAAATTTTCAATTGTCAATATTTACACCTTTCAATTAAACAAAATAGGTAAAATGAAAGTATGGCTAAGTGAATGTTTAACCTTATTTCTCCCTGATGGTTTATAGGAATGATGCCCAGATGTTGTTATTTTATATATTTTAGGATATGTATAAAATAAGACAATAATGATGTATTTACCTATAAATGTGAGTTAGAGGCATAGCATTGACCAAACACTATGATTGTGCATAAATGCATTGTTTTGTTTTTTGCCTTTTTCAATGTATTTTCTTGCAAAAATGAAATATTATAATGTTTTTTACAAATAAATGATTGTAATGAATGGAAAAATTATAAATCCATTTAAAAAAATAATATCCCCCATAAAAAATGGGCTCTTTGGCCTCTTTTAAAAAATAATTATGAGTTTTACCTCTAAATTTAGTTAGCTATGGCTAACTATAGCATAATTGCTAAATTTGGGGGTTTGGATAAAAATATTTTTTTCTTCCAATTTTTTTGGGGAATTTTAACCTCCCACCTATAATTTTATAAAAATAACCCTTAACAAACCACCTAAAAATTCTTTCAAGTTTATAAATGACACAACTTGTAATTAAATGCTTAAAAATCTATAAACCATACCTTTAAAATGGGTTGTGAAAAGTTTCCATATGACCTATTACATAATTATACATCACAAATACACACAAAAATCATGATAGTCTTTTGTCTCTTCTAAACATCATATTTTAAAATTTCATAAAGTACAGCCTCTAATCAAAATAAAACCATATGGGTATGTAGGAATCTTAGGATAGATTACAAGTTATTTAATTCACCAAAAATAATATACGACCTACTTAGATGGTGTACAACCTAGAATGAGGTCGAATCTAGAGAAAATTTATACCACTCTATGGTCTTGAATTATAAAAAACTGATTTGGATGGTCTGCACTAATAAAAAACCATTATGAGGTAGATAACTATAAAAAATACTAGTCATCAAGTTTAGCTTTCAAAAGACTATATGGCTTGGTCCAAAATGGTTGATTAAAATTGTATAGGAATACTAAATCATATATCTATGCCCCTTGACATCAAATTAAGTTTTTGGAAACTATACAACTAAAAAACATCAGAAACATGTAGAAATTTCCGTTAAAATCTTTCAATCAAGGGAACTCTTGGGAGAGAATGATTGAAATTTGGAACACATCAATAAAAGAATGAAACAATTGGGTAATGGTTGTGGTAGAGTTTTTTTTCTTCATATATTTCATCAATCAATGTGGAGAGTGCACGATCTCTCTCAATATCATGAAAATTAGCTTATCATAGTTTGATACCAAATATGAGCATGAATGAATATTTTATTCAACTAATGTAAACCAGATTATTAAGTCTATTATATAGCCAAGAATATATCACAGATAACATCCTAAAATATATGAAGGAAGAATAAAAAATAACCTAGAATAAATTTCTTGGGTGTAACAAAATATAAACATATAACAATGAAATTCTAATGTTGAATTATACGACTCTAAAAAATTAATATTAATTAGATATGGTGAATTAGTCACCAATAATAATATAACATAGATCATCTATGTATCTTATCATATCCTCATCTGATTAGTCTTGGGCTGAAGATGGTTTAATGTTATCTATCTCATCCTAGAGAGCTAGGTAATGAGGGAATGGTAGTACCCCTATGTCAAAGAATATATCCAAATATTTAGTTTCACCTACAATAAAATATTGAGAAGGAATCTAGTTATCTATTAGAGATTTGTAATCCATTTTTATATTGTAGAATTTCTAGTAAATGGACTGGATTAATTTACAAATTTTCTAGTAGAAAAATTAGGGATTTTGATAATTTGATGGCTCAAATTCATAATTTACATCTCATTGATTAATGGTAAAGTGATTTGATGTTCTCATAATTTAGCTTGTATCACTTTAATATTGATACTTTAATGCCAAGTTCATGTGAATTTAATATAACAATGGCTATTATCTCTACTTCTCATTTTTATTTTAAACTTACAAGTCAGCTTTGGTGGGTTTCTTTTTCCATGTGGTAGCTTTTTGTTCACAAGGAATGCTTATTTATCATCCTAATCCAAGTGTCCACTTCCCATGTATTATCCTTTGTCTACCTATCAATTTTTGTATTTGTATTCCAGTAGTGCATCTCTAAAATTGTGACACTTATTTAAATATCAATTACCTAGGGTCTTTAGCTTTATATATTTATTTTTTTATACTCCATGGGATACAAATTAATGATATTTTTCCACTTTCCATGATCTCAGAGACTCAAAGCTCTCTAAAATATAAACTATGTACCTCTTCTAGGAAGGCTCCATGTCCATGAGATGGTGCCATGTGGAACAATCTTAGGTCCCTAGGGAAGCTATTTTATTTCATATATGTACCTTCCTATTGATAAGTCTCAATATTCAAAGATGGTGATTGATGGATAGATCTTAGTGATATTAATAAAATATAAATCTAGCTATGTACCTTTGAAATATAAGTTCTATGTTGATGACATTTTCCATGTGGGTAGCTCTTGTTAACTTAGATACATATAAATTTTGGCACTATAGTTCTTCTTGTTAGGATCTTGGCTTCCAAGATTGCACCACATGGATGGCTCTCATCAACCTAAAGACTTATAAATCTGAAAATGTATTTGTAACTGATAAATCCTAAGTAAATGTTATTATGTCCACTATTGTGATCTCATCTACTTGATAATTTTTTATTTATTTGACCCATAACCATATTTTGAGTTATTAATTCAATGGGATTTCACCACATGAAACATTTTTGAGGATTCAATAACTAATAAGACTTAGAATTTTTCATGAAAATTAGTTGCATCTTGAGTTAACAATATTTTGACACACAGATAACTCCTAACAACTTGGGAACTTTAAATGTAGCTCGAAATCCAAATGTTGTGGGTGAAAAAGATGTTTCCACATGGAATTATCTTAGGAATATATATTCTTTAAGGAATTAGAGTACTTATGTTATAGCTATGATTATATGTGAGTAAATATATTATAGAAAGATGTCATGATATAGAGAATTTGTTAAGAATTTTAAGCCTGAGAACAAGATGTTACACATCAAATTTTAAATATGCTAAAAAAAATTGTTAGTCACATTAGTTATTTAAATAAAACCCAATATTTAATACTCATTTGAAATAGTGAAAAGAATTAATGCTGGTAAACAATTCATGAATGGTGTCCAAGCTTAGATTTTCTCCCTTTTGGAACTTTGCGGTAAAATTAGACTTTGAAAACAACCTTAGGCTTATAATTCTTATGGTTGGTATGGACCATGAATAAATATGTTTATCAATAATGGGTTCTTATTTGAATTCTGAAAATGGGGTGTGTTAGGGCACGACAAATTTCAATTCATTTTCACTTTTGTCATCTAGGATTTTTGTGCTCTGGATTTTTAAAAGACATTGAGCTAAGATGGATCATATCTAAGCCAATGAGCACCATAGTGAGTGAGTGAGGAATCATCAAAGATTGGATAGCAAGAGGAAATTGGTACGCACTATTTTCAATTTGTCAAATTTGATTTTTTGGTGAAACAAATGCATTTGAAGTGGGAGGGAAATGAATTTATTGCTACTCAAGTGATAATTTCTTCTTTACAATTGAATAATTCATTAGCTTAAATGGTGAATTCATCACGCAAGTGGTGATTTCATTATTCTAGTATTGAATTCATTGACATTAGTTAATTCATTCTAAAGAGTGGTAATTCATTTCAAATAATAGAAAAATGATTCTAAATAGTAGTGACTTCATCTTGTTAGTTATATTTTAATGAGTGTTAATTTGTGAATGATATTTTTTATATTGTGATGTAAAATTAGAATAAGTGTATTTAGTTTTGGTGTCAGGTAAGATTAATTTCCAATTGTTTTTTCAATACAAATGTAATCTATAGTTTTATAGTTGAGGAGTCATTTTACAAATTATGATTACTAGATATTAGAGGTAGTTGGGATATCATATATAGCAAAGATGCCAGAGATCTATGATAACATGGGATTATTGATGGTATTGATATAGAGATGACACTTGGAGATTATTACCTTCAATCTACCAATATGGTAGATGAAAGTCACATTGGATGATGTTTGAAGGATTTTTCA
>JARHVA010006761.1:355000-440000 GCA_037957365.1 Torreya grandis | reverse complement strand
TTTAGCAATGACAATATAAGGTCCTAACTAGTTAGGTTCAAACTTTCCATTATTTCCTTACTCTGCATATGTATTTTTACTATTTTCCTTCAAGACAATATCTCCAATATAAAAATATATAGATATTAACTTCTTGTTATAACTAATATAAAAACTATTTTGATAAACTTGTTAATGATTAAGTGCATTGAGTCATTTCTCATCCAAAATATCTATTTCATGCAATCATGCAACTCAGTATTCCTCATCATTGATTAAGATTTTTAAGGAAATATGCAAGGATGATAACTCAATATAATTTGTAAAAATGGTTTCAATTTTATAGACAGATGAATATGGCATTTCCCCCATGGGTTTGTGAATTCTTATACAGTAAGCCCACAAGGTAGGATATAGTTGTGAATGTGAGTCACAACTAGCATCATAAATAGTTTAATTAAGAATTTTGAGGATATTTTTATTGGATTACTCTACTTTAAATTTAACTTATAGGTAGTAGGGTGTGGACCATTTGTGTTTAATATTAAAGTGAGTGTAGGGATTTGTTATCCTTATTTTTAAAGGACTTACTATTGTTGTAAATGATGGTAGATAGGATACTGTAATGGAAAATTATGTGGTTGAGGATGAATTTTGAAATTTATTTTCTAATTATGTATGTCAAATGTATTTCCTCCACCCATTTGATTAAGTACTTGGTGGTTTTAATTATGTTTTTATGGCCATTGGAATAATTACAATTTTTTTTTCTAATGAGATCGATCCCCTACATAGAAAAGGGCCAAAAAAATTTAATGGGTTGTAGAGCTTGATGTTGTGCATGGATGAGATATCCATGTTTATAACATGTTATAAATTTCTTGAGATACTATAAATAGTTTTATTTAATTGTGGGATAATAATAATGCATTCATAACAACTTATTTGCAAGGTTTATGCAACTAGTGTGTGTACCATAAATGTTAATTTTTACCTACTTGATGGCTAAGTTTATCTCTTGTAAATTTAAATATCACAACAAATTTACAGCATATCCTCTAATATATAATGTGTTACCAAAGGATATGAAATGGGATTTATGTTGGATAAATGATTTATTATGTCTATGTGAGAGGTTTTGGGGTATGATTTTATCATGAATTTAGGTATAAATGTCTTGATAACATGGGGAGTTAATACCAACAATTTCACAAAACATATTGAATTAATAAAATTCATATGAAGTAATAATTAGTTTTTCAACTGAGAATTGGATTTTTTTTATGTCTTTATGAATTTCAAGAAGAGAACTTATGGTTACCATGGTGTTTATTGATTTATTATTGGAATGAGAAACCTACACAAACTATATATGTTTGAATTATGGATTTAAACTATCAACCATTATTTTATAGGGTAAAATATTCTCATCTTTTGCCTGATATTCATCATTTATTGCTTTATTATGAGTTATGATTCACCATATACTTACACATGTTGAATAACCCATTAGATGGTTATTTTTAGACTGGAAATAAGGGCTTCATATTATATGATTTTATTGGTGGAATATAATCCTATTTGAAATTAATTAGGGATAATATCACACTATGGAGTAATTAGAAAGATACTTGAACCTAAGCCATGCATGTTAAAGGAACCATCAAAGTAAAAATGCCATTATAAATACTCATAAAGGGATATGATTAACTCATTTAGAAATTGAATAGTTAATAGTTGACTGTATATCAAAGGTGCATCTAATAATTGATCCATGAAGACTTGTCCTTTAATAGATTCTTGATTCACATACTTAATGACAAATTCAATCAATAACATGACCTATTTATCCATCCTCCTTGTAAGAGCTAATTTTGAGAGGATGTGGTTGTGTGGATCTACTTTAGAAATGATTTGATAGGATTTTAAGCATGTAACAACAATTTTTTTTGAATCAAAGACAACAAATAAACATGATTTTTATATTATAGAGTAATAGATCTCATAGGAAACCAAATTTTTGCTTAAGTAGTATATTTCTCTTTCAGTTCCTTGTTCATCATGTTATGCTAGAAGTGCCCCTAAGGTATACTATGTAGTTGATATGTATAGTAGTAATAACATTCCTAGACTGGGTGTCATCAATATTAGTGTATTGTATATATACTATTTTAGGTTTTCAAATTTTTGGATACATTATTCATTCTAGTTAAAGACAATATACTTTTTGAGAAGATGAGTGAAAGGTTGACATTTGTAGATAAGTTGGGATATGAATATTCTAATGGCTTGAATTTTTACTTGTATACTTCAAATTTGTTTGAGATTAGTAGGTGGTGTAAATTTTTTTATAGATTTGAATTTAGTTGGATAAACCTCTATGCTTATTTTTGATATAATGAATTCCAAAAGTTTTCTTGATTTAACCCCAAATACACGCTTCTTAGGATTCATTTAGACTTCATATTCCATTATCCTTTCACATATTCTATGTAATATTGTAGAATGATATAAACATGTTTTTTACTTGGCTAATATGTCTTCAACATAGTCTTACACAATGTCATAAAACATGTCATGGAAAATGGCATCCATTGCTCGTTTATATGTTGGTCTTGCATTTTTTAGATAAAACATAATGATTTGGTATAAAAGTTTACCCCAAGGGGTAATGAATGTTGTTTTATGTTAGTACTTGGGTGTGATTTTGGTTTGATTATAAAATTAAAAAACATCCATAAGAGATAACATTTCATGCCTTATTGTAGAATCTACTATCATGTCAATGTTGATTGGAAAGTCATCCTTTGGATAAGCCTTATTTATGTCCTAAAGTTAATAATAATAATAATAATTATTATTATTATTATTATTATTATTATTATTATTATTATTATTATTATTATTATTATTATTATTATTATTATTATTATTATTATTATTATCAGGGGATTTTTTCTTACTAGAAAAATATTTGAGATCATTTCAAAGTAGTAAATTATCTTAATGAATCCAACCTCCAACTATTTCTTCAGTTCTTATTTGACCAATAATGCCACTTTGGGATGCATTTTTTATTTTTTTTTTCTTGATTAGTTTTGCATCTGCACGAATTACTAGTTGATGTAACATAAGTGAAGGACATAAATTGGGCATGTATACATATGACCAAGTCAAAACATTTGCAGATTATGTCAAGAGGATGATAAGTATTTTCTACTCTTCTTAACTGAGGGTAATGGCCAACTTAATGATTTTAGGGTTATCCTGCATGTCCATGTTTACATCAATAGTTTCTTCAATCATAAATTTGGAGTCATATTAAAATGTATTGGCATAGGAAGAAGGTTGAGTTCCTCATCTATTGGTGCATTGGAGAGGTTTTTAACAATATACTCATCTTTTATTTCTTGATTTTTGTTTTTTTCACCCAATACCACTTCAAATAAGTTTTAAATAGGGGACTTAGGTTTTTGTTTTTTATTTTTTATTTTTTAGACTAACTTATCCTCTTCCACTCTTCCAGAATGTATGTTTATTTGTGTAGGTTAATATCAAAGCCCTTTTGTGGTCTCTCAATGGAATGTTGTCTTTGATTCCCATGAATTAGGTGATTGCCTCATGGTTTTGGAAGTAGTCGAGTGGTATAATATTATTTTGGTCCTAGCCTAGGATATTTGAGGTCAAGGGTGAGAATGGTTGTGTGATAAAATAGGTTTACGGATGCAAGGTCCTTGTATCACCTATGAATAGGTTTTTTTTTAACGTCAAAATAATATTCCTCGGACATCATGGTAAAATAATTGAAGACATCACATGGATCACCATTAGGTGGTTTATATTTAATTCCAAAATATGATTTATTTTCTTGGGAGATTATATGTTTATCAATGTTTTGTTCATGGATACTAAGACTTATATATTTATAGTTCATGATTTTACACATTATTGCTTTAGCCAGGAGATGTTCATTCTTTTAGAATTACGTTACAAGACCATCATTGTATATCCAAGTCATTTGAACCATTAATATTTTATTATGAAATAGGTCCTCTAATAAAATAGGTTTTACCAAAGTGGTGGGATATTTATGCTTTATTCCTGATTCGATGGGCTTATATGGTTGCTAGGATATATGTTTAATTTTACTACATGGAAGGCATCCTAGATTCCACATTCTCCCATACCTTTGTCAATGATTTTGAACTTGTATTTAGAGGATGTGGGTTTAGATGTGGATGTGGAAGGTGACATTTCAAATTTGGATGGTAAATCATTTAGATGGATATAGTTTGGAAGATTTGGTGATTCAATTTTTATGGATTTTTTTTTGCCTCATAGGCATCTTGTGTGATAGGTAAATAATTTATTTTTTTGTATCATCCTTCCAATAATTTTTAGTATTAGAAGGGTTGTAAATAACTAGGGACAATAAATTAAATACTATAATGAGGGATTTAATGCATAGGTAAAGTGTATATGGAGTGATGTGCATGACATTAATCCATGGTTAGCCAAGGAGGATGTTGTATGGAAGGTCAATATAAATGACATGAAGTAAGGTTTTGTGCCAAGACCTACCTTAATTTTAAGGTGTATTATACCATATAATTATATTTCCACATTATAATAAGACTTTATGGTGATGGTTTTAGGATATAATGCTATTTTCATATAACCTAGATGTTTAATCAAGGTTATCATGCATATCTTTAAACCAGACCCATTGTCTATAATTACCCTTTTTAATTTACGTTTGAAATGATGACTTAAATGTATAAGGTTTAATTATGATATGGACCAATAGAGGAGATATAATTTTGATTTTATGTGACTTGGTGGATTGAGGACAAGTTTCCTACACGTTCTTATAAGTTATATGGGTTAACGTATTTTGGGACACTTGACTTGTGTAAGGTTTTGTCCTAGATATCTTTGTAAGAAGTGCATGTTTTTAGGGGATCCAAAATGGATATTTGGGTATATGTCTTCATAATTTTCTCTATAATATTGCATTCACCTTCAAATATTTGTAGAGGATAACTTGGGATAGTGATTTTTACACACCTAGTGGTGAATGCACAATCTTGGGATTTGATTTTGATTGTATCTATGTGATTGTCCATGTGTTGGACATGACTAATGAAAATGTCAAATAGATGGGTATAATTTTTGGAGTTGACATTTTTTTTTTCATTTTAACCTTGACTTTTTTGTGAATGAGGTTGATCATGCTTCAAAAATGGATCTTGGTATACCCCTAAGTTTTGGTTTTTGTATGTGGATTGATTACCTTATATTTATATGTCTCATCGATCAATTAAGTCTTGGACCTATATTTTCAATTTCATGCATATATTGGTAGAGTGACCCTTAATCTTATGGAATTAAAAATATTTGTGTTCCTTATACTAAGTTGGTTTTAGCACAATTTCATCAAATAATTTGGTTTTTAGGAACAATGTCATGTTTGTGACCACTAACCTATGGAAAACTAAATAAAGAGATTTTCCTAAAGGAGTATAATTCCTTCATTTATTCTATTGTTTTGGTTGAACCCTAGGTATGGTAATATTTGGGCTATTTCAAATATTGTATACATGTTTGGCATCAGTTACCCCATCACTTATGATATTCTTATTCTTTCTAAAGAATTTGGGTTTCTCAGCTTGAGCTTGTCCCTAGTTATCCTTATGTAAATTTTTAACAAGTCCTTTCATTATAAGTGTTCTTTTAGTTTGGAATCCTTTTTAATAATTTCATCAAATGAATTCTTGCAATGTAATTAGATGTGGAAGGCCATATCTAGATTGAGATTGGTTGTGAAAATGGTAATGAATTATTTCTTGGGATTTTCTAAAGGAATCTAATGGCTAAGCCACGTGATCTTTGAAAGAAAGAGGATAACTTTTATCCATTTATTTACTTGGAATTACACAAGTCTAGAATGGTTATTTTGTATTCTACCTTGTAATAAAAGTGCTTCAAAAATATTTTATAAATATCTACAAATGTGGTAGTCAATCTTTTTGATAGGTGTAGGAACTACTCTAAAGCTTGGCTACCTAAACTTTGTGGGAAAATCCTAAGTAAATAATTGTCTCTATAATCAACCTCTTGTAAAGACATTAATAAAAATTTTATGTGTCCTTTAGGGTTGCCTTTCCCTTTGTAGTTGTCAAACATTGGAGGTTCTAAGTAAGAAGCAAAAGGTTATCTCATAATATTTCTATAAAAGGGTATGGACATAATTATTCAAACCTATAATTTTTACTTTGGATGTGGCTCTCATATTGAAATATTTGGATAACATCCTTCATGGATTGAAATTCTTGGAAAAATAAATTTTCATTGAATAGTGAGGATGATGATTGGTTTTGATTGGATTTGGGTGACGCTAGTGTGTGATTGGAAATGATTTTTCAATTATTTAATTGATTGTTTGATTTTGGATTTAAAGGATTTATGATTGAAGGATTGATATATGATTGGATATCATCCAACTCTTAGGTCAGTCTTTAGATGTGTTTGGACATAATTAGTTGTTGGTCTTGTTGAGCTTGGTTGTCTAGAAATATTTTTTATTTGTCAACATGGACATCAAAGATATGATGGGCATATTCATTGGTGGACTCTATATTATCCTTATTCTTAAAAAGGGAATTTATAAATAGTTCTTGGCCATGATTTCAAGGGATTTTGTCCTCCTACTAATGAGGTGACTTATATTTTATGGATTATAGTTTAAAGGTAACTTAGACCCTATTTTTATAAGTTATGACAAGACTTGATCTTTGTTATAAAAAAGGTAGTTTCTAAGTTTGTAATGGGTTTATCATGACTTAGATAGATCATTATTCTCAAACATTGTACTCTATTTGGTCAATGACCCTATGAGTATCATTATCATTTATATCTACACAGTCATGTTGATTCTTAAAGTGGAAATGACATCTACAAAAGGTCTCCTCCCTATCTTGAGTTGTATTCAATAATTATTGTAATCTAGTGGTTGGGGACATAATGAAACTTATTAATATGTTTTTAACTCAAGATTTGATTATAATATAATTGTGTTTTTTAATTGTTTGAAAAAATATATTTTAAAACTTTAATTTGTTTAAAAAATAATTTTTAATTATGATTTAAAATACAAGATTTGGTTTTGGTTAAAAAAAAATTTGGGTTTTAGTTTGATTGAATCGATTAATATTTTAGCACAAAGGGGGAGAAAATAAAACACACAAATAATATAATCCTAAACTAGTCAAGTGGTTGTGTAATCTAGTTACCCACTGATAGAACCCTTAAAGTATGACATCTATGTGGTGGGTGATCTTGGGGAATGTTTTTTTTGGCACCACTCTTTGATTATGGATGAATTATATTATTCTAGGATTATGGGTTTAACTATGGGAGTCCTATAAACCTTTTAGTACATTGATGGCCAATTATTTGAAACAAAAGAGTAGTTGAAATCTTTGGTATTGGTAAGATGAAACCACCTCACATCATGGTGATGATAAAAATGAAAACCACTTAGCCCTTGATAACATCATACCCAATAAATTTATATACCCCAATAGAACATGGATTTGGATTACCACTTGGTGTTGAAATCCAAGGTCGATAGATCCCATATAAATAAAAATAAAGATCATACACTAACTATGCTTGGAACACACAAACTACTAGGGTTATTTATGATTCTCTAGACCACTTTTTTATGTATGAACAGGGAATATGAAAAACCCATAACAATAAAATTAAGATACAAATGCAAATAAAGTAAATATTTTAATTTAAAAACTTAGTACACATATTATTTCAATTTTATGCTTTTGGCCTACGGTGTGGTAAAATAGTGTTAGTAGTTTATATAATGTATTTGACAAGAAAAGATCCAAATTTTATTAAAAAAATAAATGAAAAAAATAATAAAAAATCAAATAATAGATATAAATATGAATTATCCTAAGCATAAAAAAAAATCATTGTTAGTTAGATCAAAACTATTATTTCTCAAAAAATTAAAAAGATAAAAAAAAAAAAAAAAAATAAGAGAGAATACCTAATGGATTTGTTGTTTCATAGGATGAATTCATTGTTACTTATAACATTTTGAATATGAATTAGTATGAAAATGATGTTAGATAGAAAATAAAAATAACATAGGAAACATAGAATGATACCTGAACAAAACTACTAGTACTTAGGATGAATTCATCATTCCATAAAATAAATTCACCAAAACACAATGATTTTGTTATTAGTATAAAAAACAAGAAAATATAAAAACATGGGAAAATAAAAGTGATACTTGAGATGATTTCATTGATACTTAGAACAAATTTTTCATTCCATGGTATGATTTTGATGAAACATAAATAATTTTGCCACTCCTAAGACTTATACAAATAAGACGAGTAAACAGACAAAAATGACTAAACGTGATGAATTCACTGATTAACATTATGAATTCACTATTTTGGGGATGAATTCACTTTCACAGTACAAATTCACTGAAACTTAGAAGGTGATAATAACATATTAAAACCTAATAGAAATATTTAAATTTCACATGTAATAGCTAAAAACTTATACCATAACAATGTAAAAATGGGTTAGATAAAAAATACGTTAGAAACACACTCTAAAAATTATGAAAACATATTATAAAATGTTTTGGAATAGATCCCACTAGGCGTGTTATAAATGTGAATAATAGATTTTAGAATTGGAATTTGAAGCTAATAATTATAATTAAATCTTATTATAAACTCAACATAAACCTTAAATAGAGATTGAAAGAGAAACACACAAGACATACCCTCACTTACAAACATTGAATACATTTCTCCTCCATTACCTTGGATTTGATCTTGATCACTTGATATTTGGTTGCTCAAATGAAATCTCTATGCAAGATAATTTCAAAAACATGATGGTAGTTTGATTGATAGATTTTAATCTCAAGTGGATTCACGATGATAATTTAGATAGCTTGTGAAATTTTCCTCACAATGGAGGAAAGAACATCAAATTTTTATAAATGTTTTGGATGGAAAATAGCTAGTTAAATTTAATCTATATTTATTTATTATTTTGGAATTTGGATGGTAGATATTGAGTCTATGGGTCAAATACATCCAATAGGTTTGTTGAGGATTTATGAACTGGTTGGAAGAAGTGGTTAAGTTTTTTGAATAGACATTGAATGGTTTGAATATCTTAAATAACTTTTTTGTAAAGTATAAGAATATCTTAAATGAGGTTATTAGAAGGTTGAGTGACTCAATGATGTTTGAATAAGTTGGTCAATGGTTAAATGAAGAGGTTAGGGAGATTAAATTAGGTAAGTTGAGTAGGATGATGAGGTGGCATGGGTGATAGATTTATTATATTTAAAATTTGTACATGTAAAAATATTTGAATATGAGGTGGTTCCTATCCATATCATATATATACATGAATTCATGCATTGTAAAGGGAACATAAACTTTTGTGAGTTAATGCAAGCTAGATAGTTCTAGGACTATTTGTAAGTTGTGTTAATTAGACTTTATTCTCAATTTTATATATATATATATATATATATATATATATATATATATATAAATTATTCTAAGTTATTGTTTCTATGTGGATTGATGTATGTGTTATTATAGAGCTTAGATTAATCTAGATGTTATTTTTACTAGCTTTATGATTTTTGTCTTGATTTTCATCTTGTCTAGTAGTTGGATGTGATCCAATAATTATTTACTAATAATATATTTACATAGAATTCATGGATTTATTATTCATGTTAATTATATCCTAAAAATCAATACCATGTTTGTTATGTTATATGCTTACATCTAGGATATGATATACATTGGTAAATTTCACATGTTTAATCTCATACAACTAGCTAACATAGGAGGAACAACTATTAAAATCATCCATATCACAATTTATTCTATACCCTATCCTACCTTCTTATTTTTAACTTTTTTTTATAAAATCCACTTTATCCTAGGCCATTTGTGTAGAATCCATTTTAGGTTTATGAAACCATTTTTCTCCACTATTATTTCACCATGCGGTTAATTATAAAAAAAAATACTTGTAACTCTTGCCTTAGATTAAATAATCATCGATCATAAAATGAGAGGATGTATATCCTTGAGAATTTAAAGGTGTGGTTAAAACCCACATCAACATGTTTTGATTGGTTCTAGAAGGAGGGACATAAACTTTAGTTGAGTCTTCATACATCAAATCCACCATTTAGGTTAACAAGTTCAAAATCATATTTTGGTCTATTATTGTTATCACCCTTACAGGTTCACCAAAGACCAAAATTAAATACATAAATACCTAGCATATCATAAACTTAACCAAATTCATTATTTCAATAAAATCCACCCCTATAATACACCATGAACTAGCTAGTTATTTCTACCATACATTTCTCTAGTGTAGTTCATGATTTACCTAGGAATCTTGAGAATACCTTCCTTTGTTTACACCTTCTAGAGTATAGACATATAAAGAACATATCAAAACCTTTAAAGATTATTTGATATTTATGAATTTAGTTCATGAAGATGTGGCATGCAAAATTTCCATTTTACCTTACAATATGCTACATATGATTAGTTTTTAAACCTTTTATAAAATTTGATAAATACATGGGACCAATGCAACAATCTATTTTTTGCACTGTTTGGGTAGCTCACTGAACCAAATGTGGTTTATCAACACTTTTATACTATTAACAATGAACCTAATAAGCCAATTATAGCTTTTAAATAAATATTCTATAAGATTTATAATCACATTGATGCTCCATATAGCTCCTGCTAACCATTTAGCTTAAAAAATTTATAAAAATACTCTAGATTCATTGAATGTTGTGTTTTTTTATAGAGCCTATAATATCAATACTCTTTAAAATTCATATATTTAAGACATTAACATAGATAATCAATTTAATCCTCAATAACTTCAAGCTATAGATATACCTATTGTCAATCCAAATTTTCTAGATTTGGATCCAATTCCAAGTGCTAATCAAAACAGTCTATCTAACAATCCTAACCAAGTATTTAACCAACTAATTTTGGATTATGGTAAACCTAACCAGATAATATTATTCCTCAAAAAATCTATCTCTATGTTTAAAAAACTAGGTCGTATTAAAACCTTAGTTTAATTTAATATCAAAGCCACATAAGATGTAACTTTTGATTCTACCAAGGGAGAGATAGATGCCATTCAATGCATGGTACAAAATATTATTATTGAGTTTATTATCCTAAAAAAATTCATGGGAAACATAGTAGGTGAAACATATAATTCAAAACTTACATTTCAAATGTGTAATAGGCCATTCAACAAAACTAACAACAATCTTGAACCATCACCAAATGAGCATTCAGAGATAAACATATATGAGGTATCCTTACCTAATTGGTTTAGAGTACACAATAGTGCACAACATGGTGATTTATATTGTATTATTATTATTATTATTATTATTTTAATATTAAAAAATGATATTAAAGGGTATGATATAGTTCTAAATAAATCTAGTCCAACTAGTGTACATAGTTTTTCTAGCACTGCAATGATGTTCAAAACTTATGATTCATAGGTGAGGATGAGAATGACCTGAAGATAAAATATACAAAATAAATTATTTTAAAAAGTTTTAGAGTAAAAAATATAACTTGATAAGTAAGAATAAAAACAACCCATCACCATATCTACACCTTCAAATAACAATGCAGTTACTCTTCCTAATCTAAAAGCTAATAATAATACACCTCCTCAAAAAGGAAATGATTAATGCCAATATTTTGGTCCACCTACTAAAAGTGTATATACCATAGTTAAGTACATGATAAATATTAATATGAACATCACCCTTCACAATTTGGCTTAAATTACAAGATAGAGAAAGCCCTTAATAAAATCCTTGACTGACCATCCATCTTCAAGCAAAAAAAAATGCAAAAACCAATGGATTCATCTATAAGGGAAAACTAGAGGTCCCACATTTAAGTTTGATTGCTAGAATCTTTGGGGAAAATCTACATAACTTCCTATTTGATTTAGGAGCTTCAACCAATGTGATGTTGATTGGATTATGATGTAATCTTGGCTTAACCCTAGTCAAGTCCAAGAGAGTGGTCCTATAATTATAAAAAAAATTTATCTTAGTTTTTGGAGAATTGATCAATGTCAATATGCAAGTATTCTCTAATCCACGTGTTCAAAAATTCATTCAAATTCTCATAATTTACATTCGTGATGCATATGGGTTACTTTTAAGTCATGATTAGTCAAAGATGTTGAATGGTTGCATGGAAATAGATTTTTCACATATGTATTTGCCTTAGAAAGGAGTAGAAAATCAAATTAGGGTTGATATATAATCAATAATGAAAAATACAATGCCAATAATGAGAAATTCAAATTAATCTTGTTACATGTAGGGATTTATTATTTTACATCAAAATCCATGGCCAATGAACAAGAATTTTTTAGTAGAGGTTCCTAAAGCATCAAAACATTCTAAGGATGATGATATCTAGGATATAATTTAGTTTTAAAAATAGTATATCATATTCTTACAAGAGGTTGGATACCAGAAACATAGCAAGTATGAATTATCATGCATTAAGGAAGAAGTAATAATAATTAATGATTCATTAACATAAACAAAGTATTCATATTAAGTTAGATAGAAAGTAATCAAACATTATACATGATAACACATGCAAGGAACAAAGTAAGAAACCACATAGGTAAATAGAACTAAGTATTTATTGATCTCTTTCAAAGTGGAACTCTATTTTTCTTATAAACATAAGTATATATAGATGTTTCTAGTCTATGATTTTTCATTTTCTTCTCATACTTAATGCCAAAAGTGAAGTCTGTTCATATTATAACCTATTACAAGTCATAAAGATAGGACAAAATAGACTTATACATGACAAAATGAGTACATAATGCACATATATTAGACAAATATATTTCATAGCTTTACAATCTAAATTCTTCTCCCAACACTTTCCCAAATTTAAAATCATATCTCATCCCAAGACAACATCATAGGATCTCTAAAATTGCAAAAGTCAGTAGAAGTTAAAGAAGTGGTTAGACCATTAAGAGTCACAAAAATCTCTCAAGGTGACATTTTTGGTTTTCACCTCTTGCACACTACATAGCCACCCTTTTGAGTTTTCAACTAAGTAGCATACCAAATTATACCATTTATGAGTTTTTAATAGGCTATCATAACTATTTGATTTCCATTTCAAGTTTTTAACCATCCTAGCCCTACTTGCATTACTAATTCATCCCCAATATTAAATGTTTATATATAATTGTCAAAAAATTGTATTTGTGTGCAATAATTAAATTGATAGAGGAAGCATAAACATAGGTGATGATTGACTAGAAGAGTCCTTGGACTTATATTTCATAGCCTTATGCCAAGTGATGATCTATTAGAGCTTTGATGGTGGTTGATACATAGGTGTGTTGATAATATAGGTGACTTTACTAGAAAAGGGAGTCAAATCAGTCTTATAGGCATTCCAATCTAACATGACTTCTTAGATCAGCCACAATAGGGTACACAATAGAGCATGGTAGCCAATGATCTGCTTGACATTTGTGTCATTAGTTATGCTCATAGTTACCTTGGTGTCGATGACCCTTTCATGAATCTCACCACTTAGCTACTCCATCTTATGTACATGATGTTGATCTTGGAGGCTGGCAAAGGAACTATGCAGAAGTTGACTCTACTAATTGAGAATGTTGTCACACATTTTTTCCTTGGTAATGAATGACTCTAGGAGTGATCCATCCTTCTTTTCCCTAGTGGTGGTTTGGCTTCTCATGTTTACTTTAATAGTGGTGGCCATTTAAAAGTCTATGTTGGAACTAGTTAGATAAATATCTAGTGGTTACTTCCAATCCAAAAATTTATGCATGACCTATTATGCTTATAGTTCAATAATATTTAATATGTCTTGATACTCCAAAAAAGTGATAAGAGTCATAGCCCTAGTTTTGACATCTTATCCCAATGTGCCAACTGCATAGAGTTTTTAGGCTATGCAGTAGTCCTTGGTTAACTTAGATACTAGAGTCTTGAGTTTGTGGTGGTAAAACATGACTTGGTCCCCAATTTATTGAGTGGCCAAATTGAGATAAGAATTTTGGATAAGCTTGGTAGATTCATGGAGGTGAGCCTTAAAATTGACATTCTTAGCCTTTGATTGGTCCATTTCTTACTCCAAAGAGGTAGCCTTCTATGTAATGGACTCTTGAAATGCTATCACACCCTCAAGTTATATCTTCAATGGGAGTCTAGAGACATCTAATGATGCTTCTTATTAGAGTAAAATTGATGCCAATGTGCTTGAAGTTGCTAAAAGGTTAGGTCATGGCATAGTCACAAGTGGGAGGGAGAAGGTGGTGCATTAAGCACCCATAGTTGGGACATACCAAAGCCAAACCTCCTCCCAAGAGAAATTATAGGAGTTGTGAACCTATTTGAGCTATAACTAGTTCTTCTTCCTATTTTGTCTACTCTACTTTAGATTGTTATTGCTCAAGTACCTGCTGTTGTTATGTCATCACCTCTAATGCAAGCTTGAGTCACTACACAAGATATTTAACCTATTTTCATTTGACTTCCTCCTCCACTTTCCTATTCAACTCTTCTTGAAAAACTTTTTGTTTCACTTGTTCTTGTTCTACTTGAAGCTTCTATGAACATTATTCTTCTTTCTTTTATTCTACTAGGGTAGTAGTTGTGGCTTGTTTAGTCATAGCATGTGTGTGTGCTTATGCCTATGTAATACCTATGCCTTTACTATAATTTCTTGTTATGCCTACTCTTGGGACTGATATTGGCATAGGGATTCATATTCTTCCTTCTTCTTTATACCTTATTTGGCTTGTTGTTGTGTATGCATGGCATCTTCATTGGCCTACTTTGCCTATGTTGTTGTTTCCTATTTCTATTTTTATTTTTTTGCTTTATCCTTGGTAGTGAGCTTAGCTTTTTTGTCCTTATGAGATCGCACCTCTTATGCTTATTTTTTTATGTTGATAGCTTCTTGTGCCTTTTTAACCATATTGAGGCCTTTCTATTAGTTAGCCTCTACATCTTGGGCCTTTTGTGTGGCTTTAGCTTCTTCATCTTGCCAACTTATTATTGTTGTGCCTAATCCTTATGGCATTTATTATCCTCCTTTATAACTCAACATTCTATTATATGATTTGTTTCTTCCATTTAAGCCTATTTTTATTATTCTATGGTTTGTTCAGGTGTGATCTCTTCAACCTTTTGGTCTTATGGTGAAGGTGGTGAATCACTTGGCTAGATTGTAGAGCTAGAAACCTATGTTTTCTTACATCCCAAGGTGACCAACCTATATTTGAGTGGTGGTAAAGTAGAAGATGGAGTAGGATATGTTTCTTATGCTATGTTTTGTCAATCAAATATGCATTCTTCAAGGGTAGATGATACCCTCGCCTCATACCTGGTTTGGGGTCTATGCACAAGTGACTCTGGTGGGCTTTCTAAAAGTGGCACAAAGACATATTAGACTATGAATGATAGAATGTTTCTACTAGAAGAAGTCAACCCTTCACTACAATTTATCATCTTCTTCCCATATAATGTCAATGATAATGGATGTAGGGAATGGTGATAGTTTCACCCATATATTCAGTGGAACCTTCTTGCACACTTGGACTATACGTATACTCTTCCAAAAGAAGAATTGCTTCTCCTCCTCCCTATTATATAATTCTCTATCCATATCATCAATCATTACTTGGTAGACTTCTTATTCATCCTTGCTTATCTAAGGTAGGTCACATGATCTTGTGATCTCGGACACATTAGGATCATCTAACCAGGTCACAATGCTCCTTATTTTGTGCTTCGATAGAGGAGATGTAAATTGATGCTTGGTGGAAAGCTTTTCTTTCCTTTTTATAGATATGAAGTGGTGGCTTCTTCTTATTACTATGTTGTATGTATGGCTATGCTAGGTGGTATAGCTTGGAGTGGTGTCGAACACCTGGCTATGAAGGATTTCTATTTGGTGAATTTGGCCTACACCATGTCCATGGTGACAAAGAATGGTAAAGATCCAAAGGATGACCTCAAAAACTCATGGATGTTTCTTAATACACCTTTTGACATCAAGGTGATATCAACATGTTGGCCCAAGTATTTCATTGCATCTAGTGGCACCTAAGGATATATGGATATCAACTCAAGGCACTCCTCCCATCATGATTTAAATTTTCCCTCATGAGCTAGGGTTCCATGCTCAAGTGTCCATATGAGGTTCAATAATTATAATGCTAGACAATAGTTAGTGTTGGGGTGCACCTCTCCCTTAGGGGACTTCCATTATGTGAAACATAGGAGAAAAATGAGGAACTAGTACTAAAATGTATGCTTACGTGATATGTAACACTTGTCAATGTTCATGATCAACTCCTAAATGAAGTATTTGGGTTAATTAAACTACTCATTTTGATGGATCATGTAGTGGGAAATGTCCATGACCCCTTTGGGAATTTACATTATAGACTGGTCATCTAACAAAACTTCCATGTGATGTATTTTATGAGGATGTTCACCAGTTCATCATGAATTTACTCAATTTAGATCCCTTTGGATCCGCAAAAATACAAATCTCTGACCTCTTAGATAATAGGTGGCATTCTCATCTTGTATGGATCAAGGGAGTCTCCTCACATAGACATGCCCAAATCTTGGTCCATTGCTTCTATGTTGATGATGATCATGATGTCCAATCCAATGTAGATGTTACCATGATTGTATTGGCTAAGTAGGACTTATAAAATCTCCCCTAAGTTTATAAAAGTGGGAATTTAAATAAATTACTTGACATCTATGTTATGAAAATGGTGGGGTACTATGAGAGCTAGTGGTTGTGTAGAATTGATGGGGTCTGGCCAAAATAGCTTCTACTCTATTGCTTGAATGAAATCAAATAACTCTAGATCATTGAATTTTATTTTCCTTAGTTTCATACCAATGCCCATTACTTATTTTTGTGTATCTATAAAACCCTTGATGAGTTGTGAAGTATCCATGATTATTGAGTGATGAACTTGGACTATGTTGGCTCTTGGTGTAGTATCATTAGATTAGCTCTTTGAAATTCAGCTCAAGAAAATATTTGTAAGTATGAAATGTAGACCTAGTTCAAAAGATTATACTTTTATATATTTCATGTTTGTTGGTCTTCACATAAATATCATGTTGAGTTGTTCATTTGACATGAATGTAATTGATAATGTGTAAATCTTATCTGATCTAGAAATTGAGATAGGTAGTCATTAGCACATGTGGAGATATGTTGTTATGTTATTTACTATCCATATGGGAACATGAGCAGATGATGTTGATTTTCCACTAATTTTTTTAATATTATGTTAACTAAACCTTGGATTTGATATTAACTACTTGCGTATCACTGTTATACAGTGAGGATCTTGTTTGATGTGACTTATCTATACATTTTTTAGACTTTATTTATTTCACTCCCACTAACATCCATAATGATGCACATGAAATATCCAACACATGGTTGGTACATGATATACTTAGTATCTAGGTTCCTAAATGGTAGTAAAGGGATAATCTACAAACACACAAACATAGAAAAAGAAACACATAAAAACATGCAAAAATGAGAAATATTAATATACTCAATATTACTCAACACCCACTCACTTAGCATAATGATATCAATTAAGAATATTGGTGGCAGGGCTTAAGCCTACAACCATTCACCCATCTTAGCAAAATAGTTCCCTATAGATCTCTAAAAATAGTGGTTTGTTGTTATGATATTTCATGTATAACATAAGGCCCTTTCCATTGAATCTATAATTTACTTAGAAATGCTCTAAAATGACTATCATATAAAAAGACTAGTTGATCTTTATGAAATTCCTTATGGTGTATATTCATATCATGCCATGCTTTCTATCTCTACTTATGAACCTCTTGCATCCAAGATGTTATGCATCAATACTCATCCATCCTATTTAGTTGGATAATTATGTTAATGAGATATTCATGATCCCCTAGTACTATGACCATTGTAATGTGTACAGTAGGTACCAAATATTCCATTAGCATAAGTGATCCAATCCCATAGACCAACTAGAATGGAGTAAAACCTATAACCCTCTTATAGTGCATGTGATATACCCACAGAATCATAGGAATGTGATCTTCTCAATCATCCCTCTTGACATTACAGATCTTTGTCAATTTTTTTCCCAAAACTTTATTAGAAGCCTCATCTTGGCCATTAGTTTTTGGATGGACTTAGTAATTTTATGATGAGAAATCATGAATTCTTTAGTAAGAGCCTTGATGGTGTTATTCAAGAAGTGTGTCCCTTGATTGTTAATGATATTGATGGGGCATCCAAAACTTGTAATAATGTTTTCATTGATAAACTTTGTTGTCTCACTTACACCATAGTTAGGTGTTTGAGTAGCTTCAACCCATTTGGTAAGTGATAGATCATAGTGATAATATACCTTGATTTACTATGTTTACTTAGTGGATTGATAGGTCCAACAAAATCAACGCCCCATTTTTCAAAAGGTTATTTGAATAATGAAGGCTACAAGGGCATTTCATCTCTTTTTAGTGGCTTACTCGTGCATTAACATACATCATAGTGTTGTGCTATTATATGTGCATCCTAAAATAGATTCAGACACCATAACCCACTTTGTAATAACTTCCTAGAAATATATTCTCTAGAAAAATATCCTCTTGTTATTCCTTGGTGTGCCTCCTATAAGAGTTGTGGTCATTCATGTTCCAAAACTACCTTGAGTAGTACTTTATCCTTCCCCAAATGATATAAAATACCATTAATGATGGCATATGGAAAAGATATGGTGACAAACTACTTTTTGTCTCTTTCTTGGTAGTGTATAGGGAATACTTCTTATTCATAGAAATTAACAATTGCTTCAAAAAATTTAAGAATCATAAAAATACAAAATAGATGAGTATCAAGAGAATCTTCTTGTAATTCTTCTAGTTCTATACCATTAAGAATATGATTGAGATGATCTAGACCCACATTTTCTTTGCCATGATTGACATTAATGCAAAATTTGAATTCCTAAAATAGCATCAAACATATATAAATGCATCATCCAAGCATTGGATTATTGACCAGGTAGCGTAGAGCTTGATGATCTATGAAAACTTCAAATGGTATTAGAAGAAGATAGTGTCAAAATTTATATAGTGTGAACACTATAGCCAATGATTTTCTTTCAATCATCATGTAATTATTTTCTACGTCATATAACTTTTATCTTGCAAAATGTATGGGGTAGTCCAGTTTACCATCTCCTGGATGTACAAGCAAAACACCAACTTCGATACCCAAAGAATCAACATGCACATGAAAGGGCTTATTCTAATTTGGAAAGATGAGGATAGGTGTAGTGGCCAATCCTTGCTTCAGTTTGATAAAGGCTATTTAGAACTCAAAAATCTAGAAAATTTTTGCACCTTTGTGTAGTAAATACTCCAATAGAGATGATATGGCTACATACCCCTTGATGAAATTTTGATAGTACCTTTTATGGCCAAGAAAATATCACACTTCCATGGAGATGACTAGTGGAGGCATACTCAAAATTATTTTAATTTTGGCCTAGTCTACCAAAATGCCTTCACTGCACACTACATGACTTAGTAGGACACTAAAAGTTGTAAAAAACAACCATTTTTTTTAAATTTAGAGTAATGCATAGATCTCAATAGCATTCTAACATGAGGTGTATTTTGGAAAAGTGTTATTTATATAAAGAAAAGGCTACCTATTCATCGAGATATACTTCTAAAAATTCATGAATGAAGCCCTTACATGCAATCACCATTATGTAAGAAAAAACTATAGGTGCATTCTTAAGGCCAAAAGGTATTACTTTATATGAAAAGGATCCCTATTCTATATAAAAATTAATTTTATATCTTTCTTCTTTTGTGATGGGTATTTGATTATATCCACTTAAGCCATCCATGAAAGAGTAAACTTCATGTCCTATGATATATTCCAAAACTTCATCTATGAAGGGAATCAAAAATGGATCATTGACACATGTATCATTCATAATTTGATTATAACCACATACTCTAATATCCCTTGTTTTCTTAAGTTGAACTACCATGGGACTAACCCAGTCTACCTTTTCTATGGGAAAGATTATACCTACATCTTGAATTTTATCAATTTTAGACTTCACTCTCAACTTCATGATTGGATTCAACTTATATGGCCATTTTTAGTGGGTCATACACACTCTTTAAGTTCGATATGAATTTTTCCTAAATATGGATCGACTCCTATAACCTATAAAAATTTAGTGGGAAGCACATATTGATAATTGTGTAGGAGTTGCATAGCTTAAGAAACTTTAGCTTTGGTCCAATAATCACCTATATGTGTCAATTTAGTAATCTCCTCAGTTTCTATGTTTGCTACATGGTTTTTAATGGGGTGTTGGTAAATATTATGCTTTTTCTCATCAATAGATTATTGGAACATTCATTTCCCTTCCTGTTATATAATTTGTATGTTGTGTAGCTTGTCTTATTCATTAGGTTCTATGATGTTATCCTTTACTTTTTTTACTGGTCATTCAGGTTCAAAAAAATTAGTCAAATCAATATTACCATTAGTATCTAAATCTTTAATGTCCTTTTCTTCATCTTATATTTAGTGGCATGGCTGTATGAGAGATTGTTCTTCTTTATTGGTATATTTATATCTTTTTAATGTTATATTTAAATCACGGGATACATTCTTCAATGTAATGCATTCCATCATGGTGCTTAAATCTTCTATGCACCCATGGCATAAGAAATTTTTTATTTTCAATAACACATTGTGAACTAGAGGGTTCTCATATTCAAAAATAAATTTCTATATAAATTCTCTTTACACTTGTACTTGATGTTTTATCTCCTTCTTATACTCTTGATGTATATACCATGCTGATGCTAAAGGAGCCAGTGTGTAATGAAATTGTGAACCTAGTACTTTGATGCCACATTTTATTCAATCTAAACTTCAACACATTTATGAATATGGGTTTTAGGACACTCACCTTCTTAGAACAAAGGCCAATTAATTATGATGACCTATGGTAGTTGGAACCTATTAATCATTATTTCACATGCATCATCCTAATCAAGTTGATCATTTCTATGAATTTCCCACCATATCATTACAACTCCCTTCAAAGCATAATTCAAAGAACTAACCCATTAAATAATGGTAGGTATATGCACTTTTAGGTATATAAATAATTAACTGATATCCTCAGTCACATATTATATAGGAAGTTGCCTCTAATATGAAAAGACCATTCTCATAGGTTAGAGTTCATGATCACCATGAGCCTAGTTGAGTAGGTATGTGTTTGAGTTTCCACTAATAGACAAATATATTTTCCAAGGCAATTTACCTTCTCTATTTGGATCTATATAATCCTACATATGATCATCTACTTGATATAAAAAGTCAACTTATGAATGAGTAGGGTATTTAGTAGACATGGATACACAATCCTCTATAACAGAATGGGTTGCCAACGATTGAGTAACTATTATTTTAGGATTTCATTATTTATATGTATTCAATTATTGAGTGAGTAAATATTGTACCTAAGGTTTATTATGCTAATACAAGAAGTTACACTTGATTGTGTTTAGAGGTTTTGGGTTCTCTTCAAAGTTTACCTTCATCCAATTAGTTTCTTATGTGACATAAGGAGAGTCTAATTTAGCTAAAATGATGTAGGGTTTGTGTAACTTATTCAGAGGAATGATGATAATATTATCTCCTTGATGTGAATTTAGTTTATTTTTCATAGTATTAATAGTCATCTGACCATCATATTCCCATTTTTTGATAATCAATGTAGGGTAATGTATTACTATTGTATTCATATCAATGAATTCATAGTCACTTCACAGGGTCAATTTTACAACTTTAATCTCAATGTCTTTTAATTTGAAAATAGGCTCAACTCTTCCAAGTTAGCTAAGCTTAGAGTTAGTATACTGTAACTTAGAATTGACCATCCAATAGCCTCCCATGTAGATCTAGGAATCATGTTGACTATGCCACCAAAATAAAATATAGATTTTAGAATTTCATATCCCATAACTTCAATGTTGATTTGTGCATATACATCCCATGGCTTCTTTGTTTTGATGTACCAAAAAAGATTCTCTATATTTTGTTTCCCTTGTTGTGCACACTCTAATAGATTATGTATTAAGTTTGTGATGTTCTAAGAGATGTCTTCATTTCATAGTGTGATTGAAAGTTTTAGTAAATATGTCAGTGTAGTAATAACTCCATCCTAATTCATAATATAGATAATCTAGCCATACATTTGGGCATCTATTAATACAATATCTCCCTCAATAGTGTCTTGATGTTGAATGTTTTTCAAAAATTACATAACTTTATACATGAGCCCCTTTTCTATAGCTGGGTCTAGGTATTTTTCTTATTTTACTTTTTGGATTCCTTAATCTTGAGGCATTTCAAGAGGAGGCAAACCTCTTTCAGCATGTTAGTGTCATGTAACAACATTCATGAATTCATCCTCCTTAAGTTGCGCATTCACCATGTTAACATTCCCAATGGCCTTTTCTATTAATTGTTTCTTTTAAAATAGAACAATATTCTATCTCATGATAGTCATATACTCTAAAATATGCACAATAAGATTATCTTTGAGGATTCCAAGGGAATTTCATTGCACATTATTATACTCACCACATGAATAACATTGCAAAGGAGGGCATTGATAGTTATTTCCTCTGCCACATTAGTAACCTCCTCTATATCCACCCCTAGATCCTCCTCTATTTGACTAATAACCTCCTCTATACCCTCATTATTGTTGCATTGTATTCTAATTTTGATGTTGCTGAGTCTTATCTCCAATTACAAATTGTTATTATGTAACTGGTGGGTTCCAAGTAGTTTGTTATTACTACATCATTGTTGGGCTCTAGGGTGCTACATACTAATATTTTGGTGATAGTTGTGTCCAACTCAACAAAAGAGGGGTATAACTATCCAAACCTTGAGGTTGGTACTAAGGTGAACTAGGAATTCATTAAAAAACTACTTAGGTCACACAAACTTTATCAACCTCTAGGCTTGGAATCATCTACTTCCTCGAGGACACTTACTGCACAACTATGGCAAATACATTTTTGGTGATGTCTTATTTGAGCTCCTAAAAATCCATACAATTATTTTTTATCATGATTATATGACTTACAAAAATTACAATATAAACTATATGGGTTCTTGACATACTATTGTAGGAGATGGGACTACATTGTTATCTATCATACTACTCAACAAATTTCATATAACTCTATATTAATCTTAGGATAATTATTCATATGATGTCCTTCCTTCCCACACTCCATACACCATAAATTTAACTTAGATTCATCTATGTCATGATATTGCTCCATCCTTTTTCATAAAATCTTTCAATGTATTTTAAATCTTAGAACTTACAACAAGAGCTTTTCCATAGTCTTTAATTTTCTCAACTCGTAGGACAACAACTTGATCATCTTCTTGAGTATCATATTGAGTCTGCACTATAGCAAATCTGATTCTAAAATGCAATCCTTAAACAAACCATGTAGCTTTATCTTTGTCTACTAAGGCAAATGCCACCTTTTTCATAACATCAAATAACATGTGATCATAGTTGTAAACTAATTCTCCCAACTTATGCCTTATATCCTTCAAGTCTTGAATATTCTGACTAGTACATTTCTTTATCTTGAATTTTGTAATAATCTAGTCCTTAACCTATTTGAGACTTGCTTGTGCAATTTATCTATGGTATATAAACTCAAGTGCTCTTTTATTTAGTGCCCCTATTAAATTATACTTTTTTATAGCTTCATAAATAATTCTCTTAGCTTGCCATCTCATTTCATAGGTTAGGAAGTACTATTCAGGGTCCATAAACCCATCATATGTCACCAAATTTATAAATGATCCTACAACACCCATTATGTAAATTGTTATTGATGAGATATGATGTACCATTTTTACAAGAGGAGGCTACGTTTTATGTGATTTTTCTTGCATACTATGAATATTTATCTACACACTGGGAGAGCCAACATGTGTGCTCTATTTCTAGTGTTTTCTTCTTTTCTCAGATTGGTTTCAACAAACCTTATGGCCTTTAAAGCCTTTCATATTGATGTTGTTTGAAATTTAGTACCCAAATGATGTACTTTTTCTAAAAATGGACCTTCTAAACTATTGTCTTCCTATTTTCCTGGTTGAAAACTTCTACTAGAATATAAGAAATTAGGCTATGGGGGTATGTGCTCTTCTGGTGAATGATTATTTCTTATGACTTCTTCCTTTATGCTTGAACCTATGATTACTCTATGAATTTATTCTATTTATTTGCAAAATTATTCATGTCTTTCTTCTCATAATACTTGTTCTTATAGTTGCACACTACATCTATAATCTAACTGCTCTACTTGTACACTATTCTCACCTTATTCTTTGAACATATCATCTTCCTCTTATTCTTTGTCACTCTTTTCCTTCTATTGGTATTCCTCATCTTTCTTATTCATCATTCATTTTTCATCTATTTCATCTCACTCATCATATCTCCTTACTTGTTCATCATGTATTTTACTACTACTCTTAACTCTACTCACAACTACCTAGGTATTCTTCTATTTACTCCATCTATTATGTTGTCACAACTCATGGTCTGAATCTAGACTTTTCTTCTAAATATTATTCTCTCATATCTCCATTCTAGATTTAGGTTGACTCCTTATCCACTCATTTAATCATTATTCACTATCATTTCACACACACCCCCATATACCCAAAGTGACTACTCCATATTGGATGGAGTAGGCATCATGGCCTTGTCCACAACCAACATCTTTACAAGGAGATGTAGTCATTTCAAAAATTTCTTTAAAATTCCTTTGATTAAAAAGTCCTATGTAGCTTCAAAATCTATGTATGATTATACTGCAAGCTTGGTTATATATCCATCTACTATAATATTAACCCAATAATCTATTACTCTTGTCCAATCAATTTCCAATTTTTTCAATTGGTCTATCTTTTCTTCAATCCAAATTATTATTTATTTTGTTATTGGCTTAAAAAAATAATACTCCAACCATGTTAACCATTTAGCTATCAATTAAGGTAGCTCACATAAAAAAAAATCATAAATTTCTCCATGAATATGTTCTCGAATGATTTACTTTTTGGTAAGACCAATTCTTTTTTATTCTTCTTTTGCAAAATTACATATTCTTTGGTTTAACCACATCTCAATATATCTCTTCCCTAGTAACCATCTTATCATAATTTCCTTTGGAAGTATATTTCCATGCTCACCACACCATTGTTAGCAGAGGTTCTTAAAGCATTAGAACATTTTAAGGATGAGGATATATAGGATATACTTTAATGTGCAAAATACTGTATCATATTCATACAAGAGGCTAGATAATAGAAATATAGCAAGTGTGAATTATCATGCATTAAGGATGAAGTAAGAACAATCAATTATTTAAACAGATTATTTTGATTAAGTTATATAAAAAGTAATCAAACATTATACATGAGAATGCATGTAAGGAATAAAGTAAGAAACCACACATGTAACCATAACCAGATAAGTATTTATTGATATCTTCCAAAGTGGAACTCTATTCTTCTTATAAACACAAGTATATATAGATGTTTATAATATATGACTATTCATCTTCTTATCATAAATGGCACCAAAATTGGAGTCTGATCATATTCTAACCTATTACAAGTCATGTAGATAGGACAAAATAGACTTATACATGACAAAATGAGTACATAACGAATGAATATTAGATAAATATTTTTTTTAAATTTACAATCCTAATTCTTCTCCCAACAAATTTGAGTGTCCTTCAAAATTATGGACATTATATTTTGATGGTGCTTAGTCTAAGTAAGGTTCTAGCATAGGAATAGTCATGATTGAACGTGATGTGAATAAATTCCTTATTTCATATAGATTATAATTCCCATGCATCAACAACCTTTCTCAATATTAATATTTGATCTAAAAATTTAAATTTGTTGTAAATCATGATGTCAAACAAATTTTAATGTATGGAGATTCAAAATTATTTATCAACTAGGTTAGAATCTGATACCAATACAAATTATCTTACCTTAATAAGTACAAACACAAGGCATAAGATTTGACTAAATCATTTGATGTGCTTAATATAAATTTAATCCAAATAGAACATATCCAAACTACTTTGTTTTTGAACTCTTCTGCTACAAATTTGGCCCCACTCTAAGAGTATAAATTATAGCTATTTTTAGTAGAATTTGTACTCATGTCACTCGATTCCTAATAATATTTATAGTTTTAAATGTTTTGATGATGATAATTAGATTATACATTTCATGAGCAATTCAAGTGATTTGAAGTTCTATATTATTGATGAAAAATAATATGGTTTGACTATTAAATAGGAAATTGGAGATGATGGTATCATTCAGATAAAGGACAACAAAATCCTCAAAGGGATGGCTTCATTAGATTGAATCTTCAACATGGATTGACAATATTAAAAAAACAACATCAATCCAAAAAAAATGAATCAAATTTTTCCGATGTTAACTTAGCAACAAATGAACATCCCCATTGTGTTAACATTGGATAGAGTTGATTTGAATAAGAGAAATAAAATCTAAAGGAATTATTACTATAGTACAAGTATGTGATTTAATTATATTATGAAAACTTAAAAAAATTGACCCCATAGTCATAACACATTCTATACCACTTAAGGAGGGTTAGAAAACATTTAGACCAAAATAAAGATAAGGCAATCCAATCTTAGAACCCCTTATCTATAAGTGAGTTCAGAAACTATTAGATGTAAAAATCATATTTCCAATAAGACATTCTACCTACATTTTCAATTTAGTTATTGGGTGATAGAATAATGGTGAGATCAGATTGTGTGTAAATTTTTTAAATCTAAACAAATCTTCAAAAAAATACAATCATCCTTTGTCTTCTTTAGATGAGGTCATCCAAATAGTTAATGGGTCTAAAATGATGTCTTTCTTAGATGTATTTTTCAATATATAATCATGTGTTAGTTGTTAATGATGATAGAATAAAAAATTATTTTAACACTAAATGGGAAACATTCACATATAAAATAATGTCTTTTATATTAATCAATATAGGTACCACTTTTCAACATGCTATGGAATTCAAATTATAGGGGCTCATTGGTAAGTGGATCATCATATATTTGGATGACCTGACTTATCCAAGGATAAGTCAGATCATGTTACCCATTTGTAAAGAGTTTTTAACAAATGTTGAAGTTATAGAATCTCATTGAATCCTAAAAAATATTTGTAGAGTTACACAAGGTAAGATTTTGCATCATGCTATCACAACATAAGGTATTTATATTGACCCTAAAAGAGTTCAAACTATATCTAAAATTACATATCTTAATAGTAAAAAGTAGACCAATCCTTTCTTGGGTAAGATTAATTTTATTTGAAAATTCATTTTTGGATTCACTAAAATAGTGAGACATTTGAATTCAATATTGAAATAGGATGTAAATGTGTAATGGACCATAGAAGTAAAAAATGTGTTTCAATACATTATGTATGTTATTGTTCAATCTCTAGTTTTGATCAACCCATATTTTACAAAGGACTTTTTATTATATTCATTTACATCTAAACACATAATATCATATATGCTTACTCAAAAAATAGATTAGAATGAACATACCATATCCTTTATGAGAACCAATCTAAAATATGTAGAGTTGAATTACTCCATGATAAACAAGTAAATTTATGCTTTGATTAAAACCATAAAGAAATTTAGATATTGTATCTTGCATAACAAACTACATGCCATTTAACCATATCTAGTTGTCAAGTTTACACTTTAATATAATGAATTAAGAGAATGTAGAGGAAAATGGATGGAAAATTTTAAGATTTTGACATAGAAATTAATCCTTATAGAATGGTATGAGGGCATTGCATCACTTGGCTCATCAAAAATATCCCAATATTTTAGTTGTTTAAGTTAACTAATCTTCGATAGAAGGTGATAACTAGTACAATCAAATAATACATTACTTACTCAATGACACATGTCATTTTGAGATAAATAGAAAACAAAGTAGATCCCATAGACTAAAATATATGAATTACATTATTAAAAAAGTAGTGAAGTACATAAATATTATGAAGACATCTATTTTATTTGTGTTTATAAAAAAGAAGTTGAAAATATTATTAACAATTTTCATCAGAGAATTAGAAATGGACATCCTTTAGGCTATGTTACTATTCATAAAATTTTGAGAGTAGGATATAATTGGCCTAATATTTTTAAATATGCACACAATCATGTAAGTATTTATCATCAGTGACACGTATTTAGGAAGAGGGAGGTGCATGTAGCTATACCCTTAAAACTTGTGATTGAAGAGAACCATTTTAAACAATGAAACTTGGATTATATAATCTAAGAAAGACTTGTTCAACATATAAATATGGATCAAATATTCATCCATATGTTGAAAAACTTCCTTTGAATTCCATATATCTATATAAGATAAGAATTTAGTTGGCATAAGGAAGTATTGTGAAATGTTATGAAAAATGAGATTTGGAAGGAATTTGATTTATTTCACTTAATTTATCTTGGGATTTCATGTATTTCATATGGATTAAATATTCATCCCTATGAGTCATTTTCTACTTTGGTAATATTCAGTTTTCAAGAGAAGAAAGTCCTACTTTATATTAAACATCTTAATATTACTAAGATTGAGCATGGTCATAAACGAGATATTAGTTTGATAAAATATATAAGTCTATCCTTTAATCTAGATATATTTGTTCCCAATGTTTTGAAAGCATAGTTCCTAAAAAATGGTTCTTCATGGAAAACTTAAGAGAAATAATGACTCTTTTTAGAAGGTGATTTAGGTAATTTCTACCGTGGATATAGATATACAATTGAAAGTGGAGCAAGGCCTAGAGTGGATCCAAAGCTATCTTCATCAGGGTTATATATGTTTGGATGGTAGTAGAGTAATTCCCAATCCATTCTTATGGGCTTAGACAATTATCATCCCAAAACAGGAAGATTTCTTTTTTTCAAAATAGTCGATTAGATTTTACTTAGCTTGATTTAACAACAAGGTTACTTAATTCATTTCATATACATGTATGACTCTTCTTCGTAAGATTCATAATTTTATCTACTATCTGATGTCCTCTTTGGCCTAAAAATGTATATCTTTTTAAATGACAAGAAATTTAGACCCAATTATTAAATGGTTTTACCCTTTTAAATGATATTTCTTATGTAGAAATCAAAATATCCAAAAGTTTTATAATCATCTTTATTTTTAAAATTTTTGGATTAAAACTATGTAAAGATAACAATGGTTTTTCAATGCCCAAAACATTTTTTTGGTAATTAAATTTATTTTAACAAATTTAACTTGATTATTTTATGTGTCCCATAAGTCTATATGTGCAATTTTCACTCTTTTATAGCATTCACATATATCCATTTATACTCTCAAAGTGATTAGAGTCCACTATGTAGTCTGAGTATCAAAAACATTTACTATGAAAATTACCCAAGTGTCTCTTTTCTACATTCTCACATACTCGCACTATCAGGTATAAAATTTAACTTATCAAAAATTTGTGACAGTGCATGAGGATTCTAAATGCCATGGTTATACATTCTACATGTTTATTTATCACACACTCACAAATCCTATCTAAAATATAATTGACTTAAAAATATGTGGTAATGTGAGAAGCTTCCATGTGTCCCATTTTCACAGCCTTGCACATCTTGGTTCAAGACACAAAGTTAAATAATATTATGACAATAAAACTATGTGTGATCATGCCACATGGGTTAATTTTTCACCTCCATGCACTTATAACATTTGAGATTAATAAAATAAAGAACAAATTATGGTGACAAGATTCTGAAGACATGATGATATTGTCCCTTGCTAAAATAGTCTATCATAATCACATAGAATGAAATGATCAAATATAATAATATATGGTATATGATATCATGATATCCTACCAAGTACAACTAAAAAATCTTGAGATGGGACACATAATCCAAAATTGGTCTATATCGGGGTAGATAAAAATAATAATAAAAATTAAAATGAAATACTTAACTCCTAAAAGGCCATGATAAATTGATATTTGTCAAAGAAATATCCATGAAAGCATAAATCACAAATCAAATTCAAAAACAAATCTAGTCATCATGGACCATTGATGACCAATTAATTCTCACATATTAGCCATTAAAACTTTGGGATCAGTGCTAAGTGGTGAAATTTATATGGCCCCAAATCACTTTTAATTCCATTTAAAATCAAATAGTTATGAAATTGAGAACTCAAATCTCTCTACTTACTTCAGCTCCTTTACCATTTCAAATATCCAATTTAAACAATGATTGCAATGGAATATTTATACCAAACCTAAGATCCATTTTTGTTATACTATGGAACAATCTATGAATATAGGGACACTTATTTTCATTTGTGAGATTTGTGTGGACAGTTTCCACATTATTCAAAAATCTAAGAGGAGGTTAAATCCATAAAAGACTACAACAAAGATGACATATTGTTGATTGACAACCAAGAATACATAGAATACCTATTGGCCATCCAAGTAGCAGGATTACACAAAGTAATAGATAAACTATATGTATTCCCTTGTATTAATGTGCTCTTCAATATTTTCACTATAGGTACTTGCACAAAAGACACATTACATACACCAAAAATATAAGATGCAATTTCATAAATAGTTGGTGTTGGGTTTGAAAAATATTGTCATTTCCAAAACCTAACATTGTTTATAACCAAGAAGATACAACACATTGGTTAAAACCACACACTGTTAGGGATATATTATAGAAATGGGAAATTAACCTTGTAAATTTTTTTAAGAATATAAACATCACATCTATTCCCATCTCTCAATTTAGACTAGGGGTAAGAATTGGGATGTATTTAATTAATATGTTATTTAGATCTAAATCCATTGCTTATGTAGATGAAGTTTGGGTACCCCTACTATCAACTATCCTAGACCATAATAGTATCCCTATCTTGGGAGAGATAATTAGTTTTAACTGAGTAAAACAATACCATCAGGTTAGGTATGGCAGTAATTTTTATGTGTTGTTTTATTTATTAGTTTTGTCTTTACCACAATGATCTTGTTAGGGTCACCTTCATCATAACCTAAGGGTGGAAATAGAGTTTATGATTATTTTTATGTCCTTAATATCCATAAATTTAAACATTAGATACACAATATAGTTGATTAGTTATACCCAATATTACATTAAAGTATCAATATTATACCAATTAAGACCATCAAATGAAATCAAGAGTTATTTATGCACATATGGTGATTATTGGTTTTACCCTAATCACATAGTAATAAGAGTGTAAGGATCCAAAACAACACCCTTATTATTACCAATAATGTCCTATAAAAATTAATAGAAGAATTAATTATTTTTTAGCTCATGTGTAATATAGATGGGGATTAAAATAATGCCAAGATATCCCTAATTCATAAACTTCCACTCAGGCTAGGCAAAACTCAATTCAAATAATGGCCCAAATTATATAGGTCTACATCTCATAGGTCATATTTTAATTTAAATGTTTCAAAATTTAGATGTTGGGATCTCAGGGGGAGAGTTTATAATCATCTAAATGATCTCTAAGGTAATATTATATCCACCTACCTCCATAAGAATTATAATCATGACATTATTTTTCTCAATGTATAGGATGATATAAAATTATATAAGAGAATGAAGGTTGATAACATGTCATTAGAGATTGCACAAAGTATCCAATATGATATAACTATGGAGAAAATGATAGAAGAATTTGATAAGGAAAATTTTATAGAAGAGATAAATGAGTAATTGAAGAGGATAATGTTCTGAGGACTTCCTCATCTAAGGGCTAAATATCCATGGTCTTGTTTTCCATCACCATATAGTACACCTGGATCTTCACTGACTACTCATATTATACAAGTTTCTCTAATTATTTCTCCATCTCCATCATTAATATGTAATTATGATTCCTTTAACCTTACTCCTAATTATTACATATTTTTTCATCATTCATACTAATATTAATTGTGAGTCCTATTTGATCCCACTTAGTCATTTGAATATTTACCTAGTCTTTGAGTAGCCTTTTATGTTTTCTCGCACTTTGTTAGACCTTTTGATACTTTATGGGGCCTTCTCAGTTCATGAGCTCTATAAGGCCCATTTTGGATCTATTTTTGACCTTTTTGGCATAGTTTAGCCTAGTTCATGGATTTTGGGCCATAACCCATGGCCTCGGCCTTAACGTTTCAAGAATTTCCCATTTTCATGTTTTTATGTTGCATAACGACCATAAACAACTATTTTTGGAAAATTCTACCTCTTGGAGGACCTATATGATGTCCAAACATTCCTCATTATATCCTTGGTCATTAATTCTCAAAAAATTGATCATCCATATTATTTTATTGATTTATATTCATCTCTCTTGAGCTCCATTCCTTGATTAGCTAGACATTTTGACAACACTTCACCTCTCTTGAGTTGTTATTGATTCCTAGCTAGCTCTTCACCTCTCTTGAGCTCATATACTACACACCAAATGGTTTATACTCACTCTTGGAGATAAATAGAAACTCTTACTTGTTAGTTGGATTGGATTTTCCATTTCTACTCTTAGTTTTTCATGCCTTCATTGTTACTTTCTCTTAGCTCCTTCAGTTAAAATTGCACCTAATTTTTACACTTAGATTATCCTCTACATCCCTTGATTGATGATAATTCACCTATCCTAGATAATTGATAGTGGATTAGAAAGAGATATGAAATGTATCTTAATCTTCATCCATGTTTGATAAAACTTGGCCTCACAGTTGGTAGAATTATTGTGTTGTGTTTGAGCATGATTTGAGGTCACCTTACTCTGCAAGGTCAAACTAGTTTTTTAGCTTAGTTTAGTATATTTATAGGGTTAGATATTACATGCTAGGGTTATATTTATTTAAAAACAAGAATTTATATTATATTTATAAATCTTAAATGCATTTCCCATTTTGAAAACATCTTTCATTCAAAATCATCTTTCATTTCCATATGGTTGCATGCTTCTAAATCATTTTATTTACTCGGTAATGTTCCTTTATTTATATAGTTTGTTTTAATATAATTTTTTACATTTACTAGGGTTATACCCATTGGATATATTTGTGTCTTTTATGAATTCAATCATGCTAACCTTGACCTAGTTTAAAAATCTATCTATAACTTGGTGCAAGCCATTAAACGAGATAACCTCTATATATCTTTAGTAGCTCATAGGGCCTTTGAGCCTTGTAAGTGTTTTCTTAGTACCCTATGTACCCCCTACTAAACCCTCATGGCTCCATTCATAATATTGAAGCTATATTATGGCAAACCTAGTGGTATATCACATATGATCTCATGTAAGTTCTAACCCATTTAGAGCTCTCTTAGCCAATTCCCCTCTAGTAGACATGAAGCTTTTCTTGTAGTTGTGTTTTGGATCCCTTATAGGTTATAATATGATATTTATTTTATTTTATGTTATTATCCCTATTGGTTCTCTAACCATTTATCTTTTCTATTTTCTCTTTTATTTTTCTAGTTTTGTTGCATCCATGGCCAGTCTACCACCCTAGGGATGTCATTTCTTCTAGATTCAGGTTCTTGTCACTCAGATCACTCATGAGTAAGCTAAGGATAAAATAGAAATACATATATGTTTTAGGACCTATGAGGTTACCTAGACCCAACATAGTGACCTTGAATCTCTCATGTTCCATAGGGAAAAATATTGTCAAGTCTACAACCAACATGCTCTCTCACCTTTCTAGCAATTCAAGCTTTACTTATCTAAGGATGTTTTCCCTCAAATTCATAGAATTTGTATTCACCTATGAGGCATAAAGATTAACCCATCACACAATTAAGGCATAATGAGATATACACATTCATTAAGGATTATCATAGGTGGTTTCACATGAATTGAGAGCACCATTCCTCCCATAATATTAAGTGGCATGCATCCTCTAGAGATAGCTCTATCACCCTTTTATATTTGAGTTCCTTGACTATTTCTCACATGATTCCCCCACATTTTTATTTGTAGGATATTTTAAAACAAGAAATACATCATGTCCATATTTAGATACATGGTCACCCCAACTCAACTTGACATCCACCTCCCATGGATCATTCCCATCCTCCTAGCCCTACCTTTAGGGTCTTAGATAGACATGCTAATTTTGATTGCCACTTGTGGATTAGAGATATATGGTATGCCTATCCTAAATATCAACACTCTCATGTGGACCCTCATCTTGATACACATGCCAAAACTATGAGGATTTAGTTCATCATGAAAATTCCCCTATGCATGCCATGTCATCTCATCAACCCCAAAGGGAATGATTCCATTCCCATGGTTGTTAACCACCACATGATTTGGAGGTCTATTTTTGTATTCATGGGATCCTATTTAAAGACCCATGAGGCATGTATTGTAATCAAGAAGGCAAGTAAAAGCATTGAAGCAAGGTCAAGGAGATCAGTTGAAGCATTCAAGGAGGGGATAACAACTCAGGTTGTTGAGTTGGTTGTGGTTGAGCAAGAGAGAGAGGGAAGAAGTCCTTGAGGTGTGGCAAGCCTTTGAGGTGGAAGAAGAAGTGGCATCTTCTTTATTGTATTTTCTTTTAGTAGTATTTAATACAAGATTGTGTATTGTCTCTCAAATTCTTTATTGTTTCAAGTTTCTAGTTAATTAATCATTCTGGTATAATTTCTTGTTTAATTGCTTATAAGAAAAGTAATCAATTGTGCTTCCTTGGAGGGGTTCCTAACAGTTGGTATCAGAGCTTAGGTTGCAGGGAGCAGGTATTGTTTGATGACAGGTCATTCTCAAGGGTTTTTGATTGAGTGGGAGTATAGCAATGGCAAAAGAAAGTAAGCTACGAATGGAGAAGTTTAACGGAAAGAATTATCAACATTGGAGGATGTAGATAGAGGATTATCTGTATCAGAAATATTTGTACTTACCGTTGGGTGGGGTTACATGCAAGCCCACAGATATGAAGGATGAAGAATGGAATGTTCTTGATCGGAAGGCTCTGGGATCCATAAGGTTGAGCCTTGCATTGTCTATGATTTCCAACTTATCACAGTGTAAGACAACGGAAGAATTGATAAAGTCTTTGGCAAATTTATATGAAAAGCCCTCGGCTTCAAATAAGGTATTTCTTATGAAGCAGTTATTTACTTTGCAAATGCAGGAAGGCGGATCGGTACATACTCATCTTAGTGATTTCCATGGTTTGGTAAACCAGTTAGCTTCAGGCAATATTGTTTTTGATGATGAAGTAAAGGCTCTCTTGATTTTATGCTCTTTCCCTGAAAGTTGGGATAGTTTGGTTATGGCAGTAAGTAATTCTACGTCTGCTTGTAAAATATTAAAAGTTGATGATGTTGTGAGTGTTATCTTGAATGAAGAAATATGCAGTAAAAGCATAGGTGAATCACCAGGGAATGCTCTAAGTGTAGAAAGCAGGGGAAGGCAAAGAGAGAAGGTCGAGCAAGGGAAATCAAGGTTGAAGATGGGAAGGAGATCCGAATCCAGAAATGGAAGTATCACCTATTGGTTCTGTGGAAAGAAAGGACACACAAATAAGGAGTGTTGGTTGAGGGATAAATAAAATCAACATGAAGGTAATGAAGAAGCAAAGGATGCAAATATTTTGGTATAGGATGCTCTCATAATTTCTTTGGATAGTCAGGTAGGATCATGGGTTTTAGATTCTAGTTCTTCTTTTCATGCATCCCCAAACAGAGATTTTTTCCATGAGTATGTCTAGGGAGACTTTGGAGTGCTTTATTTAGGGGATGGTACGCCTTGTCAAATAGTTGGCAAAGGGAAAGTGCAGCTGGAATTGCAGACAGGCAACACATGGGTGTTGAAGGAGGTTATGCATATCCCAGTCTTGAAGCAGAGTTTGGTTTCTGTAGGAAGGTTGGGTGGTGAGGGATGCACAGTAACCCTCAAAATGGATTCTTGGAAGGTTACCAAGGGTGCACTTATTTTAGCAAGAGGTAAGAAAGTAGGTACTCTTTATCTATCTACTTGTATTACTGATTCTACTTCTGGTTTATCTACTTCAGCTGTAGATTCGAAGATGTGGCTTAATAGGCTTGGTCACATGAATAAGAAGGGAATGGAAGTTCTTAAATCAAAAGGTATGAGTTTAGATTTAGAAGGCATAGATGGAGTTCATTGCAGGAAAAGGAAATTTGATGCTTTTGACAAGAACAGGGAAGCCTTGGTGTTTATGGAGGAGATGAGGGACAGAGATCAATCACAAGGGCTGAATAATTTTGAGCAGGGCAGTATGGATAGGGTTTTGATCCAAGATGATCTTGTGGATAAAGAAGTCATCACTTACAAGAAAACATAGGTACCAATGTCGGTCCCATGGCACCGACGTCAGCCAGGCAGGTACTGACATCGGTCATGTGTAGACTAGTAGGGTCGGTAGAGTCAGGCAGGAGAAGATTGACATTGGTCAGATAGGAACCAATGTCAGCAGAGGGGACACTAGCGTCAGTTAGGGAAACGACGTCGATATTCAGGGTCAGTGCAGGGAACTGACATCGGTCGGGTACAGACTGGGAGATGGCTGAGATCGGTCAATGGAACAGATGTTGGGTAGACAGCAAGCTGTCAAGGAGTCTCAAACACCCATATGGAGGTCAAACAGGGTATGTGAAACTCATATTCATTTTTCACCTTCTTTATTTTATTTGTTGCTTATTGATGGTCAAGAACCAGGAAGATATGAAGAGGCAATGCAGGTAGAATCCAGAAATAGTGGGAGCTTGGCATGGATGAGGAGTGTGAGTCCTTGGAGAAGAACCAAATAGGTAATTGTTGGTGGAGTTGTCAATTGGAAGAAAGCACTGGATAAGGAATGGATTCCCATGTTAGAGAAGAGAGTGGATGGATACGTGAGACAGAAGGCTAGGGTATATGGTCTTGAGTAGGCTGCAGGGCAATGGAGGTTTGACCATTGTATTTTTCTTTACCAGGTTGGATAATATTAGCTACATTATCCTGTTACTGTATTGTGTTTCTTGTTACAGGGTTACATATACAGGGAGTTTATGAGCTAAGGGTAAAGTTAGTTCAGAGGTATGTCATGAAGAATTTGGAGCAGCAAAGTTATTTTGGCATAAGAGACATGGAAGATCACAGGTTGATTTTGTCTCCAGTGGGAGTTGTCAGAAAGTTTAGATGTGGCAGGGGACTTGGATGACAGGTATAGCATCACAGGTTTTTTGGTGGTTGGTCTTCAAGAGTGATTTTGAAGAGGGATATAGAGCCAAGGGAAAAAACTAGATAGTGTATAAGTACAGGTATAGTTGCAGCTATTTATCTCCAAGTGGGAGATTGTTAGGTTGTAAATCTAAAAGCTTCAACTGTTGCAGACATGGAGGAGGTTGCTGAGTTTTAGAAGTATCAGTGTCGGCAGTGTAACCGACATCTATCACATACAGTGTAGAAGGCAATCGGCATCAGCAGGGAGTCAGCCGATGTCGATCATCACCAGTCAGACAGGGACCGACGTCGGTTGCTTGTGTGTTCCAGAACTATTCATTGCATGAATAATTAGTTATTTGAACTGAGTGTATTTATGTTAAGGGCTAATTATAGTCTCGAGCTACGTGTCTAATTATTGTAATTAGAGGTCTATTTTTGTATGCATGGGATCCTATTTAAAGACCCATGAGGCATGTATTGTAATCAAGAAGGCAAGTAAAAGCATTGAAGCAAGGAAGCAAGGTCAAGGAGATCTACAAGGTGTAAGGTCAAGGAGATCAGCTGAAGCATTCAAGGAGGGGATAACAACTCAGGTTGTTGAGTTGGTTGTGGTTGAGCAAGAGAGAGAAGGAAGAAGTCCTTGAGGTGTGGTAAGCCTTTGAGGTGGAAGAAGAAGTGGCATCTTCTTTATTGTATTTTCTTCTAGTAGTATTTAATACAAGATTGTGTATTGTCTCTCAAATTCTTTGTTGTTTCAAGTTTCTAGTTACTTAATCATTCTAGTATAATTCCGTGTTTAATTGCTTATAAGAAAAGTAATCAATTATGCTTCCTTGGAGGGGTTCCTAACAAGATCATGACCCCTATGGGATTCCTTAAGGATATTGTATTTAACCCACAATAAACCATTTCTATGAGGATATTCATAGGAATCCTCTAGCCTCTTGGGTGCATGTTATTCCCCTTCATATTGTAATCCTTGAGCTTTTCAAGTTTAATGGGACTCAGGATGCTAGCCCTATAGATCATATCACATATTTTACGATGGTGTGTATGGATTGGGAACAAGATGAAGGTATGATGTTAAATATTTTTATCTCCCTACAAGTTGAAGATATTGTGTGGTTCTAGAATCTACCACTAGATTCTCTTTCTAGTTTCTAGTTATTTTTGGATAACTTCCTCTAATACTTTAATAACTCCATACCATTTAACCTTAACATCCAATCACTCACCTCTATGATTTAGGCAAAGGGTGAATCTAACTTTGACTTCATGCATATGTGGTGTTAATCCATCCATACATGTAGGATAAGGTTTTTAGATTATCATCTCTAAGAAATGTTCATGTGAGCATTGAGGTAGGAGGTCCACTTTGAGGTCCTCAAACATGAACCCACCTCTTATGATGAAATTGTTAATAAGTTTTTAAAGACTAAGATAATCAAGATGTGTGTAGGCATTTAACCTGTACCTACACAAAATGTATCCCTCTCATGCAATCATAACTATAATTAAACTAGTGATGGTGTCATATACTCTCAGCTAGAGAAGAAGGATAAAAAGTATGGCCATAATGTCAATACTTTAAGTAAGAGCCAAACTAAAATTAAGGCCCATGAAAAGAGTTTTTAAGGGTAGCTAGTGTTATATCTGTATGACCACATCAAATTTTGTAAATTACATAATATTAAGGGGTTGATAAATAATGTGTTTCTTAATAATTTGGTGTGAAGACCTTGTCTGCCCCTCATATCTCTCCACTTATAAAACTAAACCACAAGTTGAATGTGTTCAAGGAGCCTCTTCCTAACCATGATAATGAAAATAAGAATAATAATAATAATAATAATAATAATAATAATAATAATAATAATAATAATAATAATAATAATAATAAATATAAGGCTAAGGCCCATCATTATAATTATCGCTCTTCAAACTCTTTTATTTCCTCTTCCTTAGCTAACTCAAAAGGGAAGGCTTTATTATTGACAGTCATTTTTGCTATTGACATAGCCTCTACTATGTATGAGTGCTTTGTTAACATGAGATATATTCAAGCCTTAGACCCCATTTGATACACTAGTGGTGTATGGCCTACATCCCTGACCATAGGAATGGGAAACCCCAAAGTTAGATTTGACTTTTGATATAACATCCCTCCCCAAACTACACAATGTCCTTATTCTATTATAGAGGAGTTGCAATCCCCTTATACTAAGATCTTCATTTGGGACCTTCTTCACCTTTAACCTAAGAAAAGGGGACTCATATCTGATGAGTTTGGTCTCTCTCATGAGGATATATTATAGGATGACATGGAGGTCTTGCTCAACTCTGACATCCCTGATCACCGTTATCCTCCTACATTATCTTTTGACCCTTCCTCTTTGTTATATTCTTTTATTCTTACAAATAGAGCTAGATTACCCCTCTACATCAAGACCTCTATTGATGATTACCACATCAAGAGACACACCATTGATGAGGAAGCCACATTTAACATCATACCACTATGAGTGATTAACAAGTTTGAGATTATTCATAATAAGCTCTTTGATTCTTTCAACACTTGAGTTGGTTTTATTAATGGTATAGTTATACCAGTGGGAAACATGAAAATTTGGGTCAAGTTTAGACCCAATTTATTCAAGATTGATTTTTTTGTGCTAGACATAGATATTTCTTAAAACATGATTCTTGTCCATCCTTAGACCACTACCATGCAAGTTGTCATGTTGACAATATTTCATGTAGTCTAATTTGTGTAAAAAGGTGACGTTCACACCTTGGAGGCTAACCCAAATCCTTGGACACTACTTAATGTTATGAAAATACATTTGATGAGGCATTGGTTATCTCCTTGTGGGTCCCTATGGATTCACCTAAGGCTCCTACTACTGAATCTTATTTTCTCAAGGATGAAAACTTTGACCTTGATAAGTACTATTCAATATTCACTCCTCCTATGATCATTGTGTGCTTGATAATGCCTTTTCCATCTCTTTGATACTAGGATGGATCTTCACTCTTGGGATACCTCTTTTAAGATATCTTCCTAAATGTTGAGTTTCCCCTCTCATCATAATTTTACCATCATGGCATTGACACTTTCAATGTCTCTCCTAGTGAGGTATCTTGAGTTATTGAGTTGAATATTGAATGTTATTCCATCCAAATTTTAGAATATAGCCTAATCAATGAAAGGAGAGATTATAATAAGCTCATGATTATGTGTTATACATGCCACCATCCTCTTAACTATCTAGGTTCAGAGGTCTCATTCAACAACAATGATCCCACCTCTAAAACTCCTATGTTTTTGGTCATCACTAGTGAACATCAGGGTATGTATGATACATATCCTTCTTCCCACCATTTATATATAATTTCTCCTTTGTAGAGGATAAGTAGTTTCCTACCTAAAGGATAGGCACCTGGTTAGGGTGAAGTGGTGGCCTACCCTCAGAAATAGGCCTGGGTGTGGGCTTGCAGTATCTTGGTAAACTCTAAATATTAGAAAGAACACCCTCCCTAGGCCCTCATTTGATGGATTAACTCTCTCATGGTGTCTAACATTATACCTTATATGTCTTCATGGATTTTTTTCTTATGCACTCCTACTTAGATGCACCATGGGATAGAAATAGTCTTTTCTTCTTTTGTTTAGTGGTATTGCTACTTATTTATAGTCAGTACTCTACTGACTCCCTCTCTCCTATATTATGGTTCATAAAGGTGGTATGGGTTAGTGGTTATGTTTGTTTAGGACTTATAATGTCCTTATCTAGATATTATTCATCTATAATGGGCCTTCTACCACCCATTTTTTCCTCTCACTATGGTTGGTGTTGGGACACTCTCTTGATTTACCACCGCACAATGGCAGTGGTTCTTTTAACTTGGATGCCTCTCCTACCTCTATCATTCTAACTTCTCTTCATGTATGTATCCTTTCATGCCAAATCAAGATGTTATTTCAAGAAAAATGAGTGATAAATAAGTATATACCTATTATTTCACTTTCCTCCCCTCGATTAGCCTCTAAATCATCTTTCCAAGCCCCATCAAGTAATTTTGGAGCTCCCAAGAGCTAAGCCACATGTTTGTAAAAAAACCCATAGCTAGGTAGTGTTTTAAGCTAAAATATTGGTATCCTAGTAGACCACTAGGCTATGGTTTTTGCCTCAGCTTGCCATAGTACCTATTTCTAACCCATGCCTCCCATGTTCTTGCTAGTGTGATGCTAAAACCTCTATTTCAGGGGTTTTAGACCATTCTAAATGAAATAGAAGCTTATATTTTCTAATACAAGGTATTTTTAGGCTTTTTTTTAGACCATCCTATTTTATTAGGCCCATGGGTCCCCTCACCTCCTAGGCTCATGTAATCTTTTTTAGATGCACCTTTGGATAAAAGTAGTCTTTTGATTCTTTTAGTCATTGGTGTTTGTTACTACTTACTTGTAGTTATCCTATACTAACTCCCTCTTTATCCTTGGCCATGTTTTTATATAATTGATGTCTATTGGTGGTTTTGGTTGCTTTGGAATTGATCTAGTCTTCTTTGACTAGTCTTTGTATTGTATGGACCTCTTATCATCCTTCAATCTTATTGTAGTCAATGTTGGTCTCCTTCATCTGATTATAGATTTTTCATGTTTTTGTCTCCCTCATGTAAATTTATTGTTTTTATTTATGCTTAAATAGTCCATAAACATTTATGTATTTCATCATTGACCACCACCATGGTGTACCACTCTTTGGTGATTCACACAAATGGTGACAATTGAGGCAACTTAAGACCTATGATTGTCGCCTCAACTATTGATGACACATGAAGACATAATCTTGTTGTAGTAATTTTCTTCTTAATATTGAGATTAATAATGATTCTAAGTATCATAAAATCATTAGATCTGTAACTGATGCCCATGTGTTATATGTATGCTATGTGTAGTTGTTCACTTACTCATTCTTATTCATGTCTTGACTCACTAGAGTTTGGAATGTCCTTAACACTAGGTTGTTCCCTTGCCAAGGTGGTCCATGATTTGATATCCTCCTTTGAGTATTTATAGACCTCCCACATCCCTCATTCATATTTTAATTTTGTGTTTGATTTCACTTTTTGTCCCTTTATATGCAGGAATTGGAGTTAGAGTTAAAGCAAAATTTGGGTCATGCATAGCTCATATTAATACTTCTTAGATCATATTATCAATTTTCTATCCATCGATATTCCTATTAGGTGATTATATGTGATGTTATCATTTTTATTTTTTGGATCTTTGTTTATTTTTACTTTGGCTTCCAAGTACTTCTCAACACTCCTTATTTTGTTGAGCATCAACTACTTATACCTTAGGGGCATATGTAATTGTGATTCCTCTAACCCTTCTCCTCTTAATGATTAAATATTTTCTCATCATAAATACTAGTAGTCATTTTTATTCTTATTATATCACACTCATTCATTTGAATATTTCACTAGTCTTTGAACATGGTTCTAGGATTTCTCAAACTTCATTAGACCTTCTGACACTTCTTGGGGTCTTCCTAGCCTTCTCGAGCTTTGTAGGACCTATTTTAGAGCTATTTTTGACATATTTTAGCTTAGACCATTGGTTTAGGGACAAAAATATTGGCCTAGGATATGGATTTTGGGCCAAACCCCATAGCCTAGGTTGTACCTTTTTTGAAATTATCCATTTTCATGTTTGTCCATTATATAATGGCTATAAATGACAAGTTTTGGAAGGTTATGCCTCTTGGAGGCCTTATATAAGGTCCAAAACTGCATCCTTATATCCCTATTGGTCATTAATTCTAAAAAAAAAATAATCATCATCAATATTCTTGGATTTATTGTTCTTCATCTCTGTTAAGCTCCATTCCATGATCACTTGGACATCTTAATAGCTCTTCACCACTCTTGAGTTGTTCTTGATTCCTAGGTGGCTCTTCACCACTTTTGAGCTCCTATAATACACACCACATGGTTTATCCTCCCTCTTATATATAAATACACGCTCTTAATTCCTATTTGTATTGTGTTCACCATTATTATTCTCAATTATTCTTGTCTTCATTGTTTCTTTCTCTTGGCTCCTTTAGTTGGCATTGCACCTAATTTCTACACTTGGTTTAGTCTCTACCCCTCACCTACTTCTATTTCATATATCCTATATTTTTTATAGTGTTTTGTATATATCTCTAAAATACATCTTAGTCTTCATCCATATTGGATAAAACTTGGACTCAGGTTTGATAGAATTCTTGTATTGTGTTTGAGCATGATCTCAGGGTACCTTGTTGTGTATGGTGAAACTAGTTTGTTAGCTTATTGTATTATATTTATAATGTTATATATTACATGATAGGGTTATACTTATTTTTAAACAATCATTTATCTTATATTTATGAATCGTACATGTATTTCTACTTTTGAAAACATCTTTCATTTGAAATCATCTTTCATTTTCCTAGGGTTAGATGATTCTAAATCATTTTATTTTCTTGGTAGTTTTACCTTATTTATATAGTTTATTTTCCTATGATTTATTCATTTTTTATTTTGCTTAAACTACTTTATTTACTATTTTATACTCTTTATAGATATTTGTGTCCTTTATGCACTGAATTGTGTTAACCTTACCCTAATTACAAGTCTATGTATATCTTGGTACAATATTGAAAAATGAATAGCCTATATAGATATATATTAGCCCATAGTTCCCTTTATCCTAGTAGTTTTTTTATTATTACCTTGTGAAAATTCTTTACAAACCATTGTGGCTCCATTTGTATTCTTGGAATTACATGATAGTCAACAAGGGACATCATAATTTCAAGGGTCATTAGATTTTCCATACTCCCCTAAAACTTAAGATATCTCTATGAATAGTACTTGGGGGAATAAATCATCACAAGATATGATTCAATATTTTAATAAATGGTTTATCTATCTACAAACCCTAAGATACTTAGTTTTGTTGGCCAAGCTTCTATTTTAATTGTTCCTACTAGATCAATAATTACTTTAGACACTAGTTTTATCCCAACTATTTTAGTAAGGAAATTAAGTAATTATATTTATCCTACTATCACTAGGGATAACATAATTTATACCACTATTCCTAATACATAAAGTGTTTCCATTTCCATTGGAAATTATTTCACCACTCCAATAAAGGATTCCTTTACATATGCATTTGATTATTTACCAATCATGTTCACTTATACAAGATTTGAGGACTTGGTCTCCTAGTCCATTTTACACTCCAAACTTATAAATAAATATGTCCACTCAATATACTCTATCACTTCTATTATATACTTTGGTTACATCCCCAATTGTGATAGTTGTAAAGGGGTCACTTGATGTAATTAAATATATAGTATAGAGTCAAGTTTAGATCAAATCATCAAGGAATAAGATGGGCAAACCTATATTTTCCTCTCCTCCACTCTCCATACCTTACATTCCATCCATTTCATTATATCTTTCAATACTTATTTCTCCACCTTGATCTACCATATCCTCCTCTTCTCCTTCATCTCCTAGTTCTTTTTCTTCCATTAAGCTTATTTTGACACAACCCTAGAAAAAATAGCTCCATGTTGAAAATTGTTAAAGGTAGAGTTTGGTCTTGATTGAAAGTCACTTTTGAATTTGAGGAGACCTCAAATAAGGTGAAAATAATATCTATAAATAAAATTTCCAAAGGGTCTTTCTCTTATAGGTTATCTACAAGATTTTCTCTTTATTTTAAAATTACAAGAACTAAAGAGAATGATGAGATCAAAGATGACCCAATAGAGATTATAGAAGCTATGGCAGGTGTGATTAAGAAATTATTCCTTAGAATACAACAATAAAATATGAGTTTGGAATCATATCCTAGAATTGAGGCACATGTAGACATAAATGACAGAGTACAGGGATAAATTCAATCCCTTTATGGTATTTTAATTACTATTCATATAATTAGAGACAAAGGGTATCCAAAGTGGAAAAGGGTAATTATTTTTAACCAAACCTTAGGACTAATTGACTCTAAATTGAACAACATTTCCCAAGTGACTAGACAAAATATGTTCCCTAAGTTGAATCTATTATCACTTCAAGGCATAGTTTTGGCTCAAAATTATGCTAATAGCAAAAAGAAATACTTAAAAGAATAGAATAATGAAATTAAAGTTTTTGTAACTTATTTTAATAACCAAGAACAAAAAGTAGTTTAGTTATTTGGAGAGATAATTATTTATGTTATATATATGCCTGATGGCAAGGTCATGGACTAGGGCATGTTTGAACATCAATTATAATATTTAATAAGAAATTTAAAAAAAAAAAAGATAATGATATCCAAGGATGTAATGAATAACTTATTGAATTTAATACCTTTTAAAAAGAGAAATTTTAAAGAGCCAAGGCAATTAAAGAATCATTCCAAGTCTCCTTAGAAATACATAAAAGGCTCATGGAAAAATGAGATCATTATTTAAAGTTCCCATTGTTAATCAGGAAGTTATTTAGGTATATCATTTAGTATGTACAATATAATTCAAGAAGAAAAAACAGGAAAAGGATGTAGATAAGAAAAAAAAATTCAGCTTAGGTAGCATCTTAGCCATCAATAATTATTTCATCTATACTTGCTTCATCTTCTCCAGTATCTACAACAATGTCTAATTCAATTGGAGTTATGTCATGAAGAACATAATTATCTAGAATAACTACCACTATATCATCCAATTTAGATAATGCAACCTCAATGGATATTTAACATCAAATTTAGTGATTTCTTCTAGTTTATTTTTTATGAATTCGAATACAATGAGTGTCACATCATCACCATATATTTCCACATCATCAGTGTCCATGTCACCAACTCAAATTATTTCTATTTCAAGCCCATTTATTGAATAATATCTAATTATGTCATCATCTACATAAGGTCATCCTATGGTATAATCTTCTACATAATTGTCTTAGTCATTTTATGTTTTGTTTATCTAAGCTTATTTTAGACTTTCTTTGACAAGTAAGAAGAGTTTTTCATGAAAAATATTTTTCATAGAAATATACTTATTATGTCAAACTTTTGTACATGTAAAAAGATTTGAAGATGAGGCTACACCCATCCAAATCATATATATATATAAGATAATTTACTAGGCCTGAGCTAGGTCAGCTGAAGGGATAACAAACCCAAAAAGTGAAAAACACCCCTAAACTATACAAGGTTGACCCTAGTCAACCTACTACATCCAATAGTCCAAAAGGGAATTAAGGCAAGAAAAAGAGGATGGAAAGAGGAAAATGAATGGAATGGGTAGGACTGAGAAGAATAAGCTTAGGGTTAATATTTTTAGGAGATGAGTGTGTAGATGGAAAGTGGAAAAAAGGACAACAATATTATGAAGCACCAATGGTCTTCCCACCCTTTTTTGTTGTACCCTTTAAGGCATGCACTCAAAGAGACTGGGACTCGATGGGTTCATACAAGATAGAAAGTGTCAGTAATCAATAAAAAATTTAAAAATATTATGTGTATACAGGAACATCTACAAGGTTTAAAATATGACCGTGATGATATTATTGAATATTGAATTTTAAGATTCCAAAATACTTTGTACTCTTTAACTTATAAACCCTCAGATTTGGAAAATAAATTCATTTGTAATAGGCATCTCTTTTCTCCACTCGAATATATATCTATGAATACAATGTATATATCTTTTGATAAATTATACATGAATGTGTTCAAATATGAATGTGATATAAATTATGTAACACATAAAGTTACTAATTTAAATGAGCCAGGACCATCTTTACATTAGAAAGAAGTTATGAAATAAGGGTGCATTTAGATGTAACACATAAAATAAATAATCTAGTTGAAAACACTCATAAGGCAAATGAATAAATGTAAATAGATAAAATCAAAGAATACCATATAAAAATACTAAATAAATGGAAATATTATATTTACAAAGCACTACATAATGTTAATAAATTTACTTTCACTAAGAGGTAACCACTTCAATTTGACAAATTTAGAGATCAAGCACACTATATTATACACACATTATTGGATATTAAGTTAATATCCCTTCCTTGTAATTAATATCATCCTCATAACCTTATCAAGTGTGTAAAATCCAATCCATTTTTCCCTTACCAAGGTATAAATGAACATCGAGATAATGATTGTTATCCATTACATGAAAAGATACCACAACATGCAAATAAATGGATTATCGCATTTAAAAAAGTCGACAATGGGATAAAAAAATTCAACTCTTTCAATTTCTCTCATATATTCTTATATGAAGACAACAATATCTCAAATATTTCCAATTATCATTCAATTAATAGAACACATAAAGAGTATTTTTTTTAGATAATATACAACAACATAATACATGTACAATAAATTTTATTCAAATTATGGCATACAATGAGAAATATTTATAGAATACATGGGGATTTTGTATGAGACATTATTTTTCCAATCAATTTGGGGCTTAATACAATTCATAAATTATTAATTATACAATATACTATTCCACATGGAAACACAATTTTTGGACAACCTTGGTTTTAAGAAATGAATGCAACAATGAATAAGGATAATACCAATTCATTTTTTATTTTGAAGGAAGTTTATTAACATTCCAAATAAATAGAGAAAACATTAATAAAACCATGGCTCCTAATAAAATTACATCTTGAATTACACAAACACGGATACCAAAGCAAAAGCACCTAAAGTCAGATAAGAGATTTTAGCATGTAATGCATACTTTAAAGATATCAAAAGAGCACCAATTATTTCGACCACATATGTCACATTTATCTAATATTTATGAGAATATATTAAATAATATATAATGACAAACTATTAATAAAAAGACATTTATAAAATACAATCCATATGGTTCACAATTTATATTTTTGTTAGGATGATCAGCGCATTACACAGTTCTTAATTAAATCAATTACATGTGTGTAAATAAATATAAAATAATAATATCATTATCACATCATTTAATACACATTATAATAATAAATTTATCTAAATAATAATTACCAACATCATCACATGATTTCAATTATAAAATGCAACGATTCTTAAAAACTTATACAATAAAAAAATCCCATTTAAGCATAATACAAGTTAGAATACATCAATGTGTGTGTGTGGGTGTGGATTCTTACATGTATTCATGTGTTTGTTTGTGTGTGTGTGTGTGTGTGTGTGTGTGTGTGTGTGTGTGTGTGTGTGTGTGTGTGTGTAATGTTTTGATAAAAGTACTATATATCCAAGTCACTCAATAATGAGATCATTTCCTTATAAATCCCAAGCTACTTCTACATCTTGATTAATCAATGAGAGACCACGTGAATAAGAGGCCCTACTATCACCCTATCACAATCTTTAATCGAATAAACTCATCATTTAAAAATCCTTGTATACAATTACTTGTGCCTCTAATGATGCATGATCACACTTTAAATGTACACACTCATCCAATAAACTCTAACATGGATTTGTAGTTAGAGAAGGATGGGGAATCTAATGTCTCATAAGCTCCACCCTAAGTTGGTCACACTTAATGGTAGTTTTGTCCCACTTAGATATCAATTCATCACACTCCATTTCATCCACAACATATGACATAGTATATATCGCCACTCAATCAAAATGGAGGCATGTTCCCTATGAAATTTATTACTTTCTCCAAACTCCGAGTGGGAACTAGCTCACTTGTCACATGTTCCATCCAAACTTGGAGGGATATATATAATGGTAGTCTATTACTCATCATACCATAAAATTAAATATATGATATCAATATTAAATCTATAAAAGTAATTAAAATCATGCATTTTAAAAAAAAAATGTATATATACTCATAGGAGGAGCTTAAGGACTAGAATTTGCTACTTCACCCACATATCCTCCACCATATTCCTTGAAGCACCCTATAGTACAATAAGAAATAAAATGGGCCACATTTAGAATATAAACAATCATGTGTATACTTGTATACAACCAACATCATTTGCATCAATAGTCTAGATTACATGATCCACTCTATCATTAGAATAGGTACCAAGTTAAAAAATTTGGGTCTGCCTCTATCCCCATTACAATTAGAGATATCATATATCAAATCCATATGAAAAGTATTGGGGTAACATACTTTATAAATCCAAATTGACATGTCATGCACTTAAACTAAAATAAATTATACATGGTTGTAAACCAATCATGATACCAAAAACTCACATGAATCCACCATACCTACAACCATCTTCTGGACACCCTCTAAGACCTTTATAAGGTCCTAATGCAATATAAATGTTATCAACAAATATAAAATATGGTGACACTCCATTATACCTATTGACCAAATTTCACCTCAGTACAATATGTTCAACCATTTTCAAGGAGAGCTGAACAATAGTTACAAGAATAGGTCAATTCAGAGGTTCAAAGTTTCAAGTCAAGGAGGCTAAAGTGTTTTGGATCCATTGTAATGTAATTTGGGTTCTCCAAAACTCAAGTCTTGGCCCGCCATAAACCTGAGTTACTCCTCAAGACCAAGTTGGGTTCTCTAAATGACTCGACTTATAAAAATTTCATGAGTAGAAGTAATTTAGGTTTATGAACCTGAATTACTCCTTCCAATGCTTTACAAGTTTTCAACAATGCATGACTTCAAGTTTTCAAAGGAGCAAGTCTTAAATTTATTTATAATTAGCAAGCAATGAGAGGTCTGAAGTGAGTAAGTAATAGGGCTTAGAATACCTAAAATGGTCTTGATAATGCCTCTTGGATTTCCCAAGGTAAAAGTCTTAAACATTTTTGATAGGTGCATTCCCTTCAAAAAGTCCCGTTTCAAGAAGTTTGAAGGTTTCAACACTTTTGAAGGAACAATTTTACATTTTTTAAAGGGAAGTTCAAAGTTTTTGAAGGGCAGTTCAATTCTTTTAAAGGGTGGTTCAATTCTTTAGAAGGGTAACTCCATCCTTCCAAAGGGTACATTTTCAAAATTTTGAAGGTATCGTACCCTTTAAAATGGGTATTATCAAAAATCTAAAGGGTATTTATCACCAAAAGTGTCCTTTAAAAAGTTTTTTAAGGGAATCTTAGAGAAAAATTGAAAGAAATATTTTAGACATTTTGTCTGAAACAATATTTCTAAAAGGACAAAGATAAATGAGAAGTTGCCACATGGTGTGAGCTGGAGCAAAGTTAGCTTGAGATTGAGATATATGGAAGATGATCCATAGGCATCCATTCCCAGTTGATTAATGACTTATAATTTCCAATTTGAGTCATTCCTTGAGGACTAATCCAAAAAGAAAGACAAATCCAAGTAAAAGAAAAACAACTTCTCTCCATGTTGTTGTGCATCATGACAAGCCAAGGAGAAGACCTGGGCACTAAAACAAATATCCAATGGGTGGTTCCATTAGTATCAAACATTTTTGGCACCATCTCCAAGAGGGAAAAACAAGGGCATTCAAGAGGATGACATGGATAAATCAAAATGCCCTAATGAGCATCATTAGAAAAATCATTTGCAAATGAAGATGATGAATTCTAACAGAATTTATTCCTTTCCTTAATTCCAAAATCCTCCCCTTCTCTCTTTCTTATTGCTATATATTAAACCCATTGGCTATTAAGAAAGGAGACCACACAGTGTATGGCGAATCCCTATTGGAATGATTCAAGTTTTTCCTTTAAACATTTGGCATAAATCTATTTCCTTCAAGATTTTTTTGGGTTTTTGGTATGAGTGTACAAGAGATGTATAGTGTCATCATGTGATGATTTTTTATCCTTATACCCACTTTATACTTCATACATGAATAAGATTTATTAGTCTAACTAGTCACATAGTGTGTATCCAAGTGTATTGAATTTCTACATGTGTATTACTATCTTGAATGTGCAAAGTTTTCCTTTCAGCTCATTTACCTTGTGTCATTTTTTACACATCTCAACTCTGTGTTGAAATATATTTTTTAGAATCTTTAGAGTTTAGGAATGGTTTGTGCTTTTGTTGTAATGTGCACTAGCATCTAACATTCAAGTGGAAAATAGTTTTGGTGTATCGCCACTCTTAGAATAGGATTTCCTTTTCTATAAATTTCTAACTCTTTTCCCTTTAAATAAACTGGTTTAGCAGAGATTATCTTGTAGATACATATACAGGGAGCTAGCCCTTTCAATATAGATTCCATTTCCTCCATAGGCATACCCACAAACTTTAAAATGTTCCAACATTCCCCAAATATGGGAGAGGATTGAAAACTCTCTTCTAGGGTACAAGATTTAGAGACAATAGTACCACTTATAAAAACATGATCAATACTAGCCCACATATTTTCATACATATGTGGATGAGTTCACCCACCATGAGCTAGCCTTATCAGTGATATCACCATAATACACTCATAAGTGTAGCATTTAACTAAGGTATTTGAGAATAGTCCTCCACTAAATCCCTCTCAATCAAACCTATGGAAATCTATATATAAGTGGTTAAACATAGTATGTGCCAAAGAGTACGTAGTGTTAAGGCCCCTTATATATTATACAAATCAGTACATCCTATAAAAAATAGATACACTACCACCATCCACTACAATGAAATATGCCAATAATGGACACCTAAAATTCCACACGTGTAGTAAATTATCCAATACAATCTCTAACAATAAAATCTTAGTATCACTAACCTCATATCAGCCACCCCTCATATAAACACAACCATATATTGGTGTGCCTATGTTATCTAGGCTAGGCCACAATAACCCTATAAGGTCACTTGTGCACCAATAATAAGTAGTCTCAATATCCTCCAAACATCATCCAAAGTGATATTTGTCTCCCCTATGAGAATCAAAAAGTACAATTTTGCATAGAAAAGGATCGGTCAACATAGGAAAGGATAAGTCCATGACTATCTTGGGTAGTTTTGGGTAGGGTTTATAAAGGACCATTTTGAACCATACAAATTGGAAAAGTGATAAAATAAAATAAACATGCATAAAAAACACAAAATTAAAATTTTATAAATTTTATAAAAAAATAAAGAAATTAGGACTTTTAAGATTCCAAGGCCAGTGCCACTTCATAATTTAATGTATCCTCCACCTTATTACATCTCATAAGCCCAAGAACTATCTTCTATGCCATTTTTATTAGTTATAGCTCACATATTATAATTTTTCAATATGAAAATGACTTACAAATTTATTTTCAACTAATCTATCTATATGGGTTGAGTTTTCTTTTCAAAACATTAAAATTAATCCTTCTTAAAATTGTGCGCATGATATTTCAAGTGATAAATATCAAAATAACTCCTCTTAAGTTGTGTTATAACACACAAACAATGTGTTATTTCACATGATAATAATTACATTGTGTTCACCAAACTTTTCAAATTTGACAAAATTAATGCTTACTTACCTATGAACATAGTTTCTCACACATTCCTTATTATCTTGAAATTATTTCACTATCAGTATTACTTAGGTAACTCCATACAAAAAATCATCAAAATAAAATTATCTTTCTAAAAAAATGGTCAAAAGGTTAATATGTCAAAATGATTTTTAATCAAACAACTCAGAATTAGCTCAAACATATTTTAAAATACACATTTTTATTTTTATATGATGCATTTGATAATATCATCCCTCACATTGAAAAATCAAGTTGGGATAGATAACACTTTAACATATAAATCAAAATGGTTCAAATCAACCACATGCTATAGATTTTTTATAGGGGTCTTAAATATTTTTTACATATCATACACATGTAAAAATTATGGAGGCACATGTCATACAAGTGTACTCAATCATATCCTGGACAAAATATTGATTTTAATGATTTAAGATAAGGAAAAAATTAGATTATATAACAAAGTACATGTTTAAAAGGTCCAAAATATATCCTCATACTTTCAAAATAATTTATAAATCAAACACATGACATAAATTGGTAGAATAGATTATGGGGCATATGACATGAATATGCACTCACTTTTAAAATACTCTAAGAAAATATTCATACACACTTGAATATGCATGTCCATATGTGAAATAGTTATAGGCTTCACATTATATTTATAATTGAGCATATATATGCATGTCATTTTATATCATTTGGCACACATTCAGAGGAAATGATACTTGTTCATGCACATTTTAAATTATAAAAAGGCATATATATATATATATATATATATATATATATATATATATATATATATATATATATATATATATATATAATTTTTAAAGGTTAATAAGCATGATAATTATTCATGTACATTCTCAAAGTTTGAATGGCATGATAATTTTTCATGCACATTTTCAAAGTTCAAAGTTATAATTTCAAAGATGAATGGTTTTTATTTCAATCCAAATCTATTAGTAATATGTTCATGATGGGGGTTTCAATATTATTCATTCTCTTTCAATCATGCCAATATAATCTAGCTCCATATTTAGTGGTGTGATTTGATTTGTTATGGATAATGTCCATTTGAGTCTAGTGTCACACAATGGACTTGGAATTAATTATATTGAACCCATTGCATGGTTACATATTCTATTACATGTGATGTAAATTTGAATCTAGTGATAATCAATGGCCTTAGCATCACTTATAGTGAACTAGTTGTGGTTCTAGCTTGTATAGGATTAATACATGGGAATTTATTCTCATTCATGAGAGTGGGAATATACATCTTTCCAAATCATAGGCTTGATTACTTATTTTAAAAATGGGACTTGATCATTCTCAATTCATCAATGATTCAACATCAAAAACTACTATTTCCAAGTGATTCAACAAGGGGGATACAATTTTCCAACCTATTATCTTGGGATATAAGATCACAATTATGTTAGTTACTTGATTTAATATGGTCATGGATATAGTGACACTCAGAAACATATTACTCTTCCATTACCACTTGAGGGATAGTCTATTTCCCTCAATAGAAAGTGATCCATAATGAAAGCATCCTTTTTATCTACTCTGTAAAGCATGATCATTATACACAAGTGACATAATACTACATGCATACATATGTACTCTTTAATTTTCAATCTAAAAAAATCAGGCTTTCAAATTTCATATATGGACTTTGACTATTATATGTGTTATTGTATGTTCTACCATTAAGTGTCCTCCATAATCAATATTTTATGTAAAAATACAAGGTGTGTCATACATACTCAAATTTTAATTATTTAATTTATAATAAAAATAATATTACTAGAATAAGGTGGGGTAGGCATGTGGAATGTAGACATGCAAATTTGGTACAAGCCCATTGTTAATGTCATATATTGTAACTTTTCACATATAGGCTATTGATGATTAATAAGTTATATATTGGTGGATTTTAATTGGGTATTATTTATTTTGTTCATAATTTGGTTATTCATCTTTACGATTTGTCTTAGGGATATACAATCTTGGTTTTCTATTTTTATGAACTATTCTACTATTTATGGATAAGTCCAAACATACAAACTTGTCTATGAAGTGTAGATTTGTCTATGCATAATTTACAGAGTTAATTTTGGGTCATGTTTTATTTGAATCTTATTTTTTTCCATTAGGTCTTGTTTTGGTCAAATTTTGTGTGTTGTGGGTCTCTTGATTTGAAATCAAAACTATTATAAATATGCCACTACTCTAAGGCATAAAGGAATGCACTCCAAACTCTCAAAAGATATTTGATTTAGATTTTAAGGGGATTATGGTATGTAAAACCCTAGTTTACAAAAGTGATGGACTAATAAATCATGGAATAAATATAGCCTCTGATTTGTATAATAATTGACTTTTCTGATTATTCTATAAATAGCAAATGAACTACAAGAGATGTACTTATTTGGAAAATAACTAAGATAGATTGATTACATGCTATAAATTGGTATAGAGACTATGTAAAGTGTCATAAATTGGAAATAAGAGTCAAAAACCTATTGGATAGTAGCATGGTCCCTTAGATAGTGTCACACTAATCTAGTATCCTCTAGGTCATGATAGTGTCCTTTTGAAACTAGGAGTAATGTTATTCTAGGTGGATGTTCACCTAGTCTTGAGACACATGTGCTTGAGTGGATGAATGTTATTTCACTATATATTCCCTAATTTTGAATAATTTTCATGTGAAACCATAGGCTTCCATGTTTGTTAAGGTATTTGATGAGAAAAATTAGAAAAGAGTGGTGTTAGCAAGGTAAGCTAGATATGACCTCAACACCCCATGTGTTGAGTGTTGCATATATACAAATACCTCAAAAAGGGATAAATCTCAATGTAGTTTTCCCAATCTAAGTGTTGATGCAAGTAAAAGTGAATGCTAGTATGAGTGTTGATAAAAGTGTTTTAAGTGTGACTTGAGACTAGAAATATGAGTAATATGAGCTTTGTTTTGATCTATATGAGTGTATTTATAAGTAGGGTAGAATAGGGATCACTGACCTTGATTTACACAACTATTTATAAGATTTTTTCGAGTATTTACATTTGATTTACATCTAGTCGGTAAGCGAATGAAAGTGGTGTATATATAGAATTTTGGTGACACCAATAAGTGAAACAGGTCTAGGTTGACCCTAAGAGTGATTTGGGGAATGGAAATATATCTATTGGGAGAGTAAGGATAAAATGGGTAGTAGTACAATCCCTAGGTCACTAGCATAGTACAATAGTGTCCAAAGGGCCACACTGATGTCTAGGTGGCATAAATTAGTGAATAAGGGGAATAGGTGCTTAGGACATGGCTTAATGTTGTTCTTGGTGTATATAATAATATGTTAGACTCACATAAAAGTTTAAAAATTATCAAGAGAGGCCTTAAGATGGGTCTAGGGCTAAGCTAGGACAAGGTAGTCTAAATTAACACTCATTTCACTAAAAGGAAATTTTAGATGACTAAATTTTCCCCCCTTCTATTTTATAAATTCAAAAAAGTGAAATGAATAGGATAAAGGAAAAGAAATGTACCTACATTTACCTAAGAGGAAAATCCCATGAATCTGGGTTTGATTCCATGAAGCATGCTCCATTGCATATCCTACAAATGAAATATGTATGAATCAATCCTTACTTAAGAAATATCAAAATCAAAGACAAAATTGAGTAAATAGATGAGAGATAAAATTAATGAATACACCTCATTGGATATGAAAAATAATGTTAAACCCTAGTGACATCTTGTGTGTGCATGTAAATGGTGATCAAATGGTGAATAAATTACACTGAGTTGATGGATTCCTCAATACTCATGTGTGGGTGGCTCAAGAACTCAATCTGGGCTTGAATCCATCATTGCCTACCCATGTGTAGTAGATGAATCTATAACTAAAATTGTGTTATGTAATTAAATTTGTGTGATGTAACTAAATTTTTTTAGGATGGCTTTAGGGCCACTTATCAACTTTGAAATAAAAAATGTCTCATGGGCCACTCAAGAAGTCAGGTATGTAGCTCATGGAATAATCAATAATGGTAATCACTATAGATAGAATAAGGCATAAATCTATGAAAAACTAGTATAAATGGTATCTAGAATAACATATACAATTACATGGGGTTGTCATTCCATCTGAGAGTACTAGTGTTAAACTAAACATATTGGAGCAATGTGCCATGCACATACCCCCAAATCTAATATATATGTATATAGATTTTAGACCAAGCTATAATAATTTGTGTCTGAGTATTTGAAACTAAAATGGGAGTGATCATATCATGCATGATGCCCCCAATCTGAGCAAACTTATATAATTTTATGTATAACTAAGCGTATACTTAGCATATCTAATAATATGTGACTAAAACTATGCAAACTTAAACTTTAACTAATGTTCCTTTATGGCATTTTTTTATTTATGGGTCTACTAGATAGTAATTTGGTCCCTTGGATAGTAACACACTACACTAGTGTCATTTATGCCACACTATTGACAAACTATGTTGTTTCTATGCAAAACTGAGACTAATCTATATGCAATTATTTTTCAATGTGTTTTCCTAAATTTGAGCTCTATAATATATGTCTACATGTTGTAAATTGTGTTATGAGTGTATTATGATAACTTGATCTCTATGATAAACCCTCATAAATTCCCCTATTTTGAGGGGAGTTATTAAACCTATAAAATAAATGTCAAAATAAAATCTATGCATCATGTGTATTAGACTAAAAATATATGGTATCTACGTCATAAACCAATATAATGTGTATACATGACATCATAATGTAAAAATAAATTGAGCATATATTGGTAATGTATGATGTATGTTAGATCTATCATTCATAAGGTTTTCAAGATAGATAGAACAATGTAAGCATGTATATGAACATCAAATCTGGAGTATAATATGAGTAACTACCTCAGGGGATGGGGCATGATGTCCATCAAGGCATCCAAGGAGGAAGTGGAGATGCATGAGGTCCCTCACGGCATCAAAAACTAAGTGTAATTTTAAAAATCAAGAGATAAGTGCCATGGAAATGAGTCATACATGAGAGCATACATATAGACACATAAGGCATGCAAACTAGGTGAAGGGGACACAATATAAGAGACATGGTCACATGTCACTAATTTTGAGATAGATAAAACATACAATGACATATTCAAATATCCACATACACATAGAGAAATCAAAATTAGCTTACAGCCACATGGAAGGACATGTTCAAATGTCTGCATACAAAATCAAGAAGGCACACACAAGGGCATGGGCACACGTACAAAGAATACACATAATAAAAGGAATTGACTTGGAGCCATAAAACAATGACATATTAAAATACCCTCAAATAGATGTCAAAGTAAAGAGACACAACCAAATTTAAAATAGTAAATATATAAATGAAATTATGCATGAATATGTGGTATGAACCTATAAAAGAGAAAATATGTACATAAATTGAGTCTATAATAGTAGTAGTCAGTAAAAAATATGTGTAGTAGAGGATGATCAATATCAAGATATAATCAATGTTAAATCTATGATATGAAGTATAGAAAGATCTAACCTGCCAAACCATAAGTTGTGTAGTATGATTCCCCCAATGGGTGAATGTATCAATGTTGAATCTGTGTATATGTGTATATTTCACCAGTGGGTAAATAGTAGTAAATTTAGATATGTGTAGATGACCTAATTTATCTAGTGATTTTTAAATACTCAAAGAGAATATGTCAAGCATGTATGTATGATAAAACTAACTAGACTAGCATAGATAACATATGTCGTACTTGTAAAATAGAAAGGATGTAAACATGGAAATGCATACAATCTAAAATTTGTATTTTTTAAGTAAATATTTGAATGTTTTTGTTGTTTTGGAAATTTTATATTATTTTTGTGTTTTTTGAGTATAAATTATGCATAAGCAACATGAAAATGAAACTATATATAAGGAGCAAAGTAAGAGAAACTATGTATAAGTAGAGAAAAGCATACTAACCATTGAGTTTCATAAGAGACTCAATATCAAGGTGTCCTTTGTGAAATAAAGTAAGAGTGACTACCCATGATATGTGAGGAGGTATCTAAGATATATGAATCAGATTTACTAAGTAATATATAGTTGAAACTACCTATGTTGTGGGCATATGAATCTGTAGAGCTGACTAAATAGTTCTATGAACTATGGGGTTCTTAGGGACCCATCTGGTAGAAGAATATATTACTATTGTGGGTGTTTTATGTTGTAACACTGATCTAGATAATAATGGGGTAGAGAAAGGCTCTCTTAGAATATATAAGATTTCTCTAACATAGGTATCTCTTTGATATAGGTCTTTGTGGTAGAGTATATTTATGTGGTAATTCCATAGGAGTAGACCTCAGTAAACCTCACTTGCACTAGTGGCTCAATTGATATCAGAGTTGTGTTAATATAATCTACATGTAGAACATTAACTAGTGTCTTATATATAACCATATATATAATAGGTAAGGGATACTCATATGGAATGCCCTCAATTGTAACCTCTTGATTAACATGTATATACTTAAGGCATTTATGTATGATAGATGGGATACCCCTAAGCTACTGTATCCAAGGCCTACCCAATAACATGTCAAATATGCTGACACTAGGTACCACTTTAAATTAAGTGGCCATATGTGTGGGAAAAACTTGTAATGGAAGTATTAACTCTCTAATGGAGCTCTAAACATGGTCACTAAAATAATGAATAACTTTATTTCTCTGAGAAATATATTTTTATGAATAATCCAAGTGCTATAGAAGTGTGATAGTACACATATTAACACTTGACCCATTTTAAACCATAACACTATAAATAGGATGATGATCTATGTAAGCTCATACAAATAGTGAATTTAAAGCTGGGTTATCATCAATGATCTCTGTCTCTAACAAGGCGATTAAAGGTCTAGCTAGCACTATAGTATGATACACACTAATGATATTACTTAGAGGGTATGTATCCATTATATGAGCATGGTAAGATATTGGTGGTGGATGTGCCTGATAAGTATAATTAACACCTAAAGTGCCTACTATCACATTAGTCATATGATTTGGAAATAGATCTAAAAGTATTTTCAATGCTTTTGCTTCCATTGGTTGTGTTCTAAGTGCATTTGTAGGAGTGTTAACATCAATTATATGAGCATCATTAAAATCTTTTGTCTTATGTCATAAATAGATGAATTTATGTGTAATATATTCTAGTGCCCTATGATAGTCAAAAAATTAATTGGCATCATAAATCTTTGGAAGAGGCCTAGTTATATCAAACTATTTGATGGGAGGGAGAGATATGGTGTTAAATTGCAAGAGTTGTTAGAGAACATGTGATGGCAATTCGGGAAGAATTATGAAATGTATCCTTAGAGGAGTTGATAAAACCATATAAAGATATGGTTCTAAGACTAAGTTCATCAATGTATTTTGATCTTTCTTATTTTAAATGAGCCTCACCTTATATGGGGGCCTACTATAACTCTTATTAGTTGAATCTGATCTAGTTGTGTACTTTAATTTTCCCATGGAGAGAAGCTCAACTTCCCATTATTTCAATGAATGGCATATATCTATGAATGAATTTTTTTTTAAATAGTATAGCTTCATGTAATTATAGTAATAAAATCTATTTGAATATGTCCTAGATTTCTCTATCTATCATGGAGCTAGTCATATTTTCTAATATAGTTTTATATCATAAGACATATTCAGTTATTAGCTCATTGGATTTTTTATTGAGTTGTGAAACCTAAGAATATGAAACCTTGTCATTGATATTGATTTAAACGTGTGCTAAAAACATATCATATAGTGGATTAAATTTTGTGTTGGACTTATTAAGAAGATCATAGAACCATTATAATTCATAGTCCTTTGAAGTGTGAGGGTACAACTTAGTGACGAGCCAATAATTTGACATGGAGTCTAAACATGTTTTGTGAAAAGCACATAGATGATGCTCTAAGTCACCTCTACCATCATAAAATGTAAGCTTTGGTTCCATGAATCCAAATAAAAAAGGATTATACACTATATGTTGTGCCAAAGGTATATGTAGGAGAGTATGAGAGTCCAAGGCATAAGATGGTCTAGTAGCACCCTAATGAATATGTAACACCTTAGAATTTAGAGAATTGATATCCTGTCAAAGGGATTATGCATCTAAATAAAAGGGATGTGTACTATCTACAATATGTGGTGTCATTGGTGAGGGTTGGCTAGTTGTAGCTAATTATTGTAGAGTATAAGTTATCCCCATAGTAAGTGTAATAATATCAGTGTTTTTGGGGTTGGAAAATTGACCTTTAGTAGATTTCAATAGCTTTGATTAAATAATATGGATATGGAAATCTTACATATTAGGATGTTTATTAATTAAATATTGCAAATGTCTCTTAACAGTCTCATTAAATCAGTTATTACATTATACCATTGTAGGTTAGGAAGTAGGAGAATAAAAAGTTATATATTTTGAACTTGTTGACAAATTAAAACTATGAAAGATTACAAAAATTAAACTATGAATCAAATCTAATATTTTGAAATTAATTATTGAGAATAGAAAATAAAAGGATACAAACCCTAAGATCATGTATGGCTAGGTATTTTACACTATTTAAAGTAAGTCGGGTTCACTAAATGATTTAGCTTTTAAGGGGATTATAGTATGTAAAACTCTAGTTTCCCAAAGTGTTAAAATAATAAATAAGGGAATAAATATGTAATAATTACAACCTCTTATTTTTATTATAATTAACTTTTTTTATTATTCTATAAATAGAAAATTAATTACAAGAGATGTACTTAGTTAAAAACTAACTGAGACAGATGAATTACAGGCTAGAATCTAGTATAAAGACTATGTAGAGTGTCATGAAATAGAAACAGGAGTCAAAAACCCTCCTAAATATTAATTCACTCCCTTGTATAGTAGCTCACTGCACTAGTTTCCTATAGGGTATGGTAGTGTACTTTTGTAAGTAGGAGCAATGATCTTCTATGTAGAGATTTACCTAGTCTTGAGATGCCTATGCTTGAGTGGATGAATGTTAGTTTACTATATATTGCCTAATTTTTAATTGATTTGCATGTGAAACACTAGGCCATCATGTTTGTTAGGGTATTTATGAACACAAGTATAGAAGAGTGGAATTAGAAGGGTAGGCTAGATGTAACCTCAACATGCAATGTGATGAGTATTGCCCTCATACCAATACCTCGAAAGGGAATCAAGCTCAATGTAGTTCCCCCAATCTAAGTACTGGGGTAAATGCAAGTGAAATCTAGTATGAGTGTTGATCTGAGTGATTTGAGTGAGACTTGAGACTAGAAATCTAAGTAATTTGAGATTTAGGTTGGTGTATATGGGTGTATGTAGAAGTAGGGTAGAATAGGGATGAATGATCTTGATTTTCACCATTGTTTCTAAGTTTGCTTATGACTATTTGCATCTAATTTCCATCTAGTGGATGAGTGAATGAAATTGGTGTATATATAACATTCTAGTACTTGTTAAGAATTGAAATAGCACTAAGCTAACCCTAGATGTACTTTGGGAATATAAATATATATTTTGGAAGAGTAAGGATCAAAAATAGAGTATCATTGTCTTGAGGTCACTATCATAGTGCACTAGTGTCCAAAGGGTTGTGCTAATGTCCAAGTGGCATAAGTTAGTGAAAAAGGGGACTAGGTGCCTAGGAAGTGGCTTAATGTTATTTTTGGTGTTTCTAGGTATAGGCTAAACTTATACAAAAGTTTTAAAATTATTAAGAGAGGCCCTAAGATAGGTCTAGGGACAAGCTAGGACAAGGTGGTCTCAAGTGACACTAATTGTATTGAAATGACATTTTATATGACTACACTATTCAAATATTTTAATTTTCTATTTATATATTTTATGAAGCTATATTCAAAGTTTACAAAGGTTTAATTCATAATTGCATGCTTGTTTTATGAAAAAATAAGAGAAAGAGCATCTAAAATTACATTGAAATTTTTACACATGCACATTAGTGGGAGAATACATTTGATTTTGAGCCCACATCAAAGTGTTTTCAATGTAGTTTAATGCTTTTTAAGTCAGCTAATATTGACTAAGGTCAGTAAAACCCAATCCCTTTCTCACAACACCCCATATCTAATATCAATTTGATTTCTATGTGGGAAAATAGGGTTGTACATTACAAGTATCTATTCATAGAATTTTATAGTTTAAAATTCATCAAATTTCCTAATAAACATAGGTGTAGGTGGTGAAAAAATCAAATTTTATATCACAGTCAACATGAGCAAATCTGTAATCAATGGACATAACTAGCATGTATTATTGTCTAGTGTGTGTGGTCTTGTCCAATAATATTCTCATATTATTTTATTGACCTTGTAATACCATAGTTATTATTTTATCTACTTCTCAATATCAAATAATAATCAAAGTCAACTAGGACAAGTTTGCAGTCAACAAACATGATTGGCTTGTGATATTATCTAGGGAGAGCATCTTATCTAAAAATAATTACAGAGTCTTCCTATGATCATACATAGTCACAATGTTACCTTATATTGGTTTACACTATTAAGCATTAGAAACATTTAATAGAAAGTCACATTTAAGTTAAGTATATTTACTCTTATTATTTTCTAAAATATCAATTTTACATATTTAGAAAGTTTCAAAATTAGAATTGCTAATAATTATATATATTTATCATTCTAATATCTCTTGAGTTTTACATTTTTTTATATAAAATAGTGTAAAATAATTTCAAAGTGACTTGGTTCCTACCTTGGCATTATTTATTGAGCACTTGTACACTATTTCACATTGAGAAAATCTTCCATGTTCTTTTAAATATCTAGATCATTCACTAAGATAAATCACAATCCAAGTCTAAAGCACCTCAATGCAAGTCAAGAGATATCATTGTCAAGTATCAAACATGTTAGCGTGTGGAGCTAAAAGCTTCACCAGGATGCAAACAGGAGAAGTTATGGAGGTTGCAGGAAGTGTTGCGAAGTGTCATAGACACCGGCGTCGGTCAGGACAACTGACGATGGCAGGAGGGAGACAGGAAGGCAACCGACGTCGGTCATGGATCGGCCGGTGTCGGCACCCCCAGGCAGCCAGGGACCGACGTCTGTCACCTGTGGTTCGAGCTGCGAGTATGTTACGGGCAGTTGGTTGATGAACCAAGTGTTTGCATGTTTAGAGCTATTCTTAGACTGAGAGCTACGGATTTAATTATTGTATTATTGTCTAATTATTGTTTTGATGAGATCTATATATGGACTCATGATTGTATTGTAAAAGTGTGCTAGAAAGCCAGAGAGCTTTTAGAGAGAGCTAGTGTAGCTCCTCCTAGTTCCAAGGGGTGCTGAGTGTGTATGATCAGGGAGAGTTGCAAGGTCTACAAGGTCAAGGAGCTGATCCACTGGAGTACTGGTTGAAGAATCATAAGGACTTGGTGAGTCAAGGACAAGGGTTCTTCAGGGGTGTAGAGATATCTACATGGTGAGTAAGGTCTAGTGATTTGTAGGTAGCAACAGAGAGCAGGAGATCTACTTGGAGTAAGGTTGTGTACTTGGTGAACTGGCAGCGTGTTATTGACTGGTTGGAGAGGTGAAAATCAATTCTATATTGGAGTTGATTGTTGGGATCGAGAGAGAGAGGGAAGAAGGTCTTGAGGTGTGGTGAACCTTTGAGGTGGAGGAAGAAGTGGCATCTTCCTTATTGTATATTCTTCTATGTTTATAATACAATTGTGTATTGTCTCTTAATTCCTATGTTGTTTCATATTTCTAGTTACTTATTAATTCTGGTATATTTCCGTGTTTAGTTGCTAATACAAGAAGTAATCACATGTGTTCTAATTGGTAGAGCAAGAACCTGTCTCAGTAGGGATTCGAGCATGTTTATTGTTCTGGGGTTTCCCTGACACGTGGTATCAGAGCTTCAGGTTGGGTTACTAACAGGTGGTTTCAGATCTGGTAGTGTTTTTTAATTACAGGTTGCTCACAGGGGTTTCTGATTGAGTGGGAGTATGGCAATGGCAGAAGGAAGTAAGCTACGAATGGAGAAACTGAATAGCACGAATGGTCTGATTGATGGAAAGAAAGAGAAGAGAAAAAGATATTGTTGGTTGGTAGCAGATCAGCATGAAGGAACTGAAGATGCAGATGTTGCAGGTGTTGTTGCACAGGATGCTTTGGGAGGTTTCTTGGATGAAGTTGAATTTTGGATAACAGATTATGTTGCCTCTTTCCATGCAGCCCCAGGTTTAGGAGCTGGAGAGCCTTGTCAGATTATTGACAAAGGGGAAGTGAAGCTGAAATTGCAGATGGACGACACACAGTGGTTGAAGGAAGTCATGCAGGTACCAGTCTTGAAGATGAGTCTAATTTCTTCAAGAAATTTGGGTGATGGGAGATATATTGTAACTCTCACAGCAGATACACTTGAATTAGATGGCGGTAAGAAAGTAGGTATCCTTTATCTATCTACTTATATTACGGATTCACCTTCTGTTACAGAGATGTGGCTTTGTAGGCTTGGTTACACATGTAGAAGGAGAATGCAGGTTCTGAAGCGGAAGACAGACATTTTTGACAAGCTAAAGAACTGGAAAGCCTTGGTGTTCATGGAGGAGATGACGGATAGAGATCAGGTGAGAGAACTGATTTATTTTGAGCAGAGCAAGGTTGATTTGATTAGGACTTTGATCCATGGAGAGCTCACGGGTAAAAAGTTGTCACTTACAGACGGACATAGGTACCGGCGTCGGTTACACAGGAACCGACATCGGCAACAAGAAGACCGACGTCAGCCATGAGGGAACCGACGTTGGCAGAAAGGATACCAGCGTCAGCCAGGGAAATGACGTTGGCAGTCAGGGTCAGTGCAGGGAACCGACATCGGTCGGGAGCAGACTAGGAGATGGCCGAGATCGGTCACTAGAACGGACATTGGGCGGACAGCAAGTCTCAAACGCTCATGTGGAGGTCAGAAAGGGTAAGTGAACCTCATATTCATTGTTCACCTTCTTTATATTGCTTACTGATGGTCAAGAACCAGGAGGATGTGAAGAAGCAATGCAGGTAGAGTCCAGATACAGTGGGAGCTTGGCATGGATGAGGAGTGAGTCCTTGGAGAAGAACCAAATAGGTATTTGTTGGTAGAGTTGTCAGCTGGAAGAAAGCACTGAGAGAGATGGATTCCCATTTTAAAGAAGAGAGTGGATGGATACATGAGATAGAAGGCCAAGGCATATGGTCTTGAAGAAGCTGCAGGATAGTAGTACAGGTTTTGACAGGTGGATGACTAAGCATGGCTTCAGTCAATGTCAGTGTAACTATTGTGTTGTTTTTTATTCTTACCAGGTGGATGATGAGTCGCAACATTATCTAGTTACTGTACGTGGATGGTTTGCTAGCAGGTTTTGTACATATAGGGATTTGTTGAGCTAAAAGGTAAGGTTAGTTCAGAGGTGTGTCATGAAGAATTTGGAGCAGCGAAATTCTTTGGCATAAGAGACATGGAGATTTTATCTCCAGTGGGAGCTGATGTGAAGACGGTGTTGGCGAGGTTTATTACGTAGGATGCAGAATTGGTAAGCACACCAATGGCTGGACAGTTCAAGCTTAGCTTGAAATAGGGTTCAAAATCACATGAGATCTATTATAGATCTGAGTTTTCCCAATTTAGTGGGGGTTGTTAGAAAGTATGCAGCCAATTCAGGGAAGGAGTAATGGAGGGCAGTTCAGTGGGACTAGCAGCAGGGATTCTTGTTATGCAGGGTCAAGTTCTTTACTACATGGATGTGTAGGTTCAGATGTGGCAGGTTACTTGAATGACAGGTATAGCATCACAGGTTGTGTGGTGGGTGGTCTTCAAGATTCATCTTGAAGAGGGATACAAACTAGGAAACAAATTAGACGGGCTACAGATATAGGTATAGGTGCAGTTGTTTATCTCCAAGTGGGAGATTGTTAGGTTGTGGAGCTAAAAGCTTCACCAGGATGCAAACAGGAGAAGTTATGGAGGTTGCAGGAAGTGTTGCGAAGTGTCATAGACACCGGTGTCGGTCAGGACAACTGACGATGGTAGGAAGGAGACAGGAAGGCAACCGATGTCGGTCATGGATCGGCCGGCGTTGGCACCCCCAGGCAGTCAGGGACCGACGTCGATCACCTGTGGTTTGAGCTGCGAGTATGTTACGGGCAGTTGGTTGACGAACCAAGTGTTTGCATGTTTAGAGATATTCTTAGACTGAGAGCTTCGGATTTAATTATTGTATTATTGTCTAATTATTGTTTTGATGAGATCTATATATGGACTCATGATTGTATTGTAAAAGTGTGCTAGAAAGCCAGAGAGCTTTTAGAGAGAGCTAGTGTAGCTCCTCCTAGTTCCAAGGGGTGCTGAGTGTGTATGATCAGGGAGAGTTGCAAGGTCTGCAAGGTCAAGGAGCTGATCCACTGGAGTACTGGTTGAAGAATCATAAGGACTTGGTGAGGCAAGGACAAGGGTTTTTCAGGGGTGTAGAGATATCTACATGGTGAGTAAGGTCTAGTGATTTGCAGGTAGTAGCAGAGAGCAGGAGATCTACTTGGAGTACGGTTGTGTACTTGGTGAACTGGCAACGTGTTACTGACTGGTTGGAGAGGTGAACATCAATTCTGTATTGGAGTTGATTGTTAGGACCGAGAGAGAGAGGGAAGAAGGTCTTGAGGTGTGGCGAACCTTTGAGGTGGAGGAAGAAGTGGCATCTTCCTTATTGTATATTCTTCTATGTTTATAATACAATTGTGTATTGTCTCTTAATTCCTATGTTGTTTCATATTTCTAGTTACTTATTAATTCTGGTATATTTCTGTGTTTAGTTGCTAATATAAGAAGTAATCACATGTGTTCTAATTGGTAGAGCAAGATCCTGTCTCAGTAGGGATTCGAGCATGTTTATTGTTCTGGGGTTTCCCTGACAAAACCCAAATTTATATTTGTGTGTGTGTGTGTGTGTGTGTGTGTGTGTGTGTGTGAGAGAGAGAGAGAGAGAGAGAGAGAGAGAGAGAGAGAGAGAGAGATACTTTCACAATCACTCTAGGTGGTAGAACTACAATTGGATTCATTTCTTCCTTGAATTATCTTATTACATAGGCAATAGTTAATTATCAAGGGAGTGATTAAGGTTAACTTAGCCTATTACACTTGCCTTCTCTTTTTATAGGTTTCCAACTCTCAAAAAGACTCCAATGGTTTCCAAAGAAAAGATAAGGAAAATAACAATATTTGCATCTTAAAAACAAGATCAAAACATCTCATCCTACTCAATATACATAGTTTTAGAAAGAAAAAAAGAACTATTTCCTCACAGTTAATGTAGAAAAGCCTATTATCAATGGACATGACCAAATTGTGTTGTTGTCTAGTAAGCATGGACATATCCATGAATATTCTTAAATTATGATTCTAATCCTTAACAATAATAATCATGTTTTATCCTAATTTTCACTTTTAGACATCAACTATAATCAACAAGAGATCATAAAAGCTAAATATATTATGTTTATTTGTACTTACTATTTTTAGTAGATGAGACTTGTCAATTTACATTTCAATTAATTATGAATTACATTCATGTTTATGCTTAAATGTCATATATTTCAATATAAATAGATCCACCAAGTTTTACACCTATTAAACAACATACATTTTTAAATAAAAAATAGGGTAAAACATTTTGGTGAACCCTTACTTTTTTGAAGCATTTACTTTTTAAATGTTACTATAGGGTTTTAATTGAACTCACAATTACCATACATTAAAGAGAAAACTAATCATCTTTTATTTAATTTTATTGACCACTACTCTAGGATTTATCCTTGACCTAGGGGTTTTAGATTGAATTTATGATTTTTGTACACAATGTTTTTTAATTTTATTAGATTTTAATTTATTTTTATTTCTTTTTATTTTACTTTTTTCTATAGCTATGTTTTTCCAGTTTTAAAAATCATAGGAAATTTCATTTTAGACAAAGTGGTTTTGATTTTAACATAATTTATGGTGTGAGGGGTAATGCTCCAATACTCAAGTCATTAGACATTATTATATATAGATAATATTGTCCACATACCTCATGGTATATCATAAATTCTTAGGTTTTTAATTTTTAATCCATAGGAAACCTCTCAATCATTTATTTTTGTAGTTCACCAGTAAATAATTATCCTGATGAAGTTACTCTCAGTGTATCTTAAACATGGGATAAAGTGGATACAAGATGGTGGAATATTTTGTAGTTAGTTACCCTTTGGGCTTTGTTCACTATTTACAACTAGGATCATTATATCTAATATCCTACAAAATAAACACTTTCTATCTAGTTAGACCCATAATCCCATTTGCAAATTTGAAGTTTCAAAATCAAATCATGGAAATAATTAATGGATTTTTGTTACATATTTTGAGGTTCACAGTTACATTCTATGTTAGTTAATGATGAGTTATTTGTATTCATTATATATTGGCATTAATAAAATACAAATATCATAAAAATATTACAATACTTAATGTAAAATCTTAATCCTTTCTCAATTCATATTGTTGTAATATCTAATCCAAGTTACTACCCATCACCACTAGGTGATAAAGCACATACATGAGTCATTTTATTTTTTCTAACCCTAGACCTCAATATTATCTCACTCATTCTTTTTCCCCTACTATTCATCTATGGCTTATATTAAATTCAACTATTCATGTTATCAATACAAGACAAGGGTGGGTACCTCATTCACAGCCTCAGAATTATGGTAGTCAACATGTTCTTCCTCAACCCCCTTCCACCACCCATAAGGCAATCCACCCAATCTATGGTATATGATATCATAAATCAACTACAAAATACACCTAATAAAATTTATATTTTGTAATTATTAAATAGATTAATAATATAAAAATATATATTATATGACATGTTGTGTGATACAACTCTTCCTAGTGATACATAGTCAACAACATTTAAATATATCATGAGAATAATCAAAGATATTAAAAAAATTATCACCTTTGATATTGAATACTTACCTCCTAAGAATATAATAGATCGAGATCTTCCATTATTCATTCAAGTTCAGGTGTATAGAAATACATTCAAACATTTATTTATCTATAATGGTTTAAGGATGAATATTTTAAACTCTAGTTTCTTACAACAATAAGGTATCAATATAATATGAAGGTATTTGATAATACACCTTTTCAAACATTTGAAACTATCACATTAGATTTACTACTAGGTCCCAAGATGGTGCCTACTATTTTTTAATTCATGCCTAACCAGTTACACTAAAAATTACTTTTGCAGTGACCTTGGATTCATGCAATGGATTTTGTACCTTATATATTCCATAGGTTTATAAAATTTATATATTAAAACTATGAGTATATTATTCCACTAGATGATACCCCTTTTATATATTTTAAAATGACTCAATTACAAACTAAGTATCATTATAATACACCACCTTCACAACCCATCTCACTTGATCAGAGGCATATGTATGAGCTGGGTAATTCAAGTAAAGAACATGAAAAAGTACCAACCATGATAATTAAATAAGAAACATAAAAATATCCACTAATAATAGTAGAACAAAAGGATAAAATTCAAGATGTCCATCTTCTCATCAATTTTGAATATTCTAATTGAATAATTATATATTTTTATGATAGTGATGATAATGATTATCCTATAGATGAATAAATGTATAAGCTAAATATCAATCATGTCGATCCAAAGGATTACTTATCTCATAATCTATTCACACATGTTGGAGGTGAAATGTATTGATATGATTCATATACACTATAAAGAGACAACTCAGAAACTACTATGGCAACACATTTATCAAGGACAAATGAAAATTTATAATGCAATATAGTGAACATAATCAGATCACAAAAACCTTTAATAGTATTATTCCACAAAATAAACTGAAAAATCAATCTTTATGTCTAAGGTTAAATCACTTAAATACAAGATTAGACATTCTTTCAAGCCTTAGAATGATACAATTAAAATTTCTCCTTCTAAATAAGAAGTGCAAGAAGAACAAAATGAGAAGCTCAAAATACAATAGTTTCAAAGGGAATAATTGGAAAAGGAAATATTATCAAAAGAACAAATCAAAAATAAAAAATTGTAAACACAAAAATCATAATAGGAAAGGCCATAATAGGAACAAGACAAAAAAGAAAGGTTACACAAATAAAAAATACAAAGGGAAAGTTTTGACAAGGATAAGTTACTAAAAGAGCACACACAAAAAAGACAAGTTGTAAAATCAAAATCAAGACAATAAAGAAATCATCCTAAAGAAAGTGTTTCTCACAAATTAAAACCAAAAGAAAGATATACCAAAAATCCTAAAGTGGTTCCAAAAGAGCTGGCTAATAAGTGTTCTTCATATATAGAGCCTTTGATTCTTAGTCTTCATATCAATGGAAATAAATTTATCAAGGTTTAGATTATCTCTTTTCATGAACCAATACATGTAGAATGACACTTATCCAATATCTTGGGTAGACAAACAACATTTGGGTAATATTATTTGGATTCAATGCTAAATTGGATATATTGAATTTTTAGTAACACATGGGATAGAACATGTCTCATAATATTTCATATAAACCCTACCTTGGATAAATTCAATGTAAAATAGGTAAAATCATGGCTGAGAGTAAAGGGGGAAATAGTGGGTAAATATGATGACTATGTCACATTTGAGCATGAAGCTACAATGGTTACCATTTCAAGAGAGGATGAATATGTAGAGAAATAAAAAACAAAGGAAAGTGTTTCTTCAAATAACATTAAATCAATGATAGCTAATATAATCACAATAAAGACACATTATGCAACACATATGGCCAAGATAAAAATTGAACAACTTAATACCACATTATGGCATAATTGGAATTACATGTACAAATATAAAAAATGATAAGAATGGAATACCAAATTATCCTAACCAAGAATATGGTTATGATTATGATTGTGAAAAATATTTTCATGATAATATTGATGAAACATGACCTCCATATCAGCATCCTATCATAATCAGTGACATAACATAAAATTCAGTAGTTGATTACATATGTTATTGATGAAATCCATGGGAACCTCACATTGACTAGTTATTTGGTTAAGATTTAATATTTGTTACTATGAATAGTTTCCTCATATCTAATCATCAACTTTATTCTTTTATCTTGGCACACATGTGTTCATATGTTCATACATATGACTTTCTTCTACCCCTTATCTTTGTTCTATTTGACCCTTGCCTTTTGATTATCTATCATGATCCAAATATTCATGACACTTTTTATTACAATAATTCTAATCCACTCCTTTCATGGCATTCTTCTCATTCATTATAGAATATTGAATATCTACACATACTTTGGTTTTCATTTGAGCTTGCATGATTACCTACACTTACTTATGCATACTAGAAGAGTGAATATTGATTATTTCCCACTAGGGGCATGTATATTCTTATCTCTACCTATGATAATTAGCTATAATGGAGGCATATTACTTTCTTTCAATTTCTCCACATTTTTATTTTATCACATATAGTTCACAGTATACCTTGATAGATGTTGTAAATTGTTTAGATTCCTCCTTTTCTTCTATGTTAAAAGCCTTACTACTATTCTTTGCATATTTTTAAAATATTTCAAAAATATAAAAAAAATTCAAAAGGAAAAAGCATTCAAATAATTTAAGAATATAAAATATATATATTTAAAAAATACAAAAAATGAAATATGTCAAAAATACAAAAACATTCAAAATATTATTATATAAACAAAATTGAGGACTTGAGAATGACATTAGTTGTTATTTTACTTCTTTACATATGTTATTTATCACATAATTTGGTAGATAACATATTATTTTTCATATACACATGCATTTCATGAGGTATATGAGTGTGATGTAGGACATACATACCTACATAGATTCTTAGATGTTGGACTCCCTTTTACCCTATGGTTATTCCTATGCTGGGGCATCTTATTCTAGAGGTTACTATCAATTTATTATACTTACCTATGATGCTTTTACCATGTGAAGCTACATATCATATAAGTGGCTTTCTAATTATTGAAATCTTACATTATGCTAAATCAATATACTACTTTCCAATAATATTACATTGATATCTATGGATAGAGTAGACTATTTTTCACTTGTTGTATGCTCCTTTAATGATGTTACCTTCTTACATAATAGGATAGACATTTATTGATTATTATATGTGGCCCTTGGTCATTGGGTGCAACAATTCTTTAACCATTTCTTTGACATATTTTCTTGGTATGTACAACAGTTTAATATGTCTATTTCTTGTGGCCCTTGGCCCTATGTTTAGTTGTATGTGAAACATTTGAATTTGTCCCTTCTTTCAGACATTATTAATGTCCTTTTTATGTGGATATTGTAATTTATTATTAAAACATATTCATGTCCATTGTATGTTTCCCTTGGACTTATATGTGACATTGTGTGTTGTGATTTGTGTGCTTGTTGAGCTTTATTTGTGATGCCATGATACATATCATGCATATTTATTGCATAGTATAAATTGAAATAATATCACTTTAATTCATTTATAATTTTATATATATCTATACATGAAACATGTATGACTTGCATTCAATATGTTACATACATTTTTCAATTAAAATTACATTACTATGATGATATACACTACTGTGATGGCATAATGCTACATAATTTTATCTTTATCACATGATATAGCTAACTCTTCTTTTGGTATGGGTTACTTTTAGGCTACATCCTTCATCTTGAAATGGGGAATCATATTGGGCTTGTCTTACATATCTCAGCCTCCATGAATAGATAAAAATCATATTCGGAATAGAATAAAGGTTTCAAATTTTTAAAATATAGGTTTCAAATAATCAGATTAATTTAAAAATTAGTTTTGGGATAGAGTACATGTTTTAAATATTAAAATTAATTTAAAATTAAAACACATTACAAATTTTGAGACATCGATATATATTTATGTGTACATGCACTCACTTTTCAAACACTTGAGTATATAATCATACAAACATGAATGCATATGCATGGGCTTATGAAAAACAATTATAGGAACATAAATTATAAGTTTCACATACAATTATAATTAAGCATATAGATGCATGTCATTATATATTATTTTGGCACAAATTCAAGGGGCATTATACTTGTTCATGAACTTGTATACATTTTCAAAGTTAAAAATGCATGATACTGATTCATGCACACATACAGTACCATATAGTTTAAAAATTCAAATACAAATGGTTTTTATTTCAATTTATATCTATTGACACTAAGGTGAATATAGGGGAACGAGTATTCTTCATTCTTTGTCAATCATGAAAAAAGAATCTAGATCCATCTGCAATAGTGTGATTAATTTTATTATATATAATGTATGTTTAATTATATTGACACTCAATATCCTTATAATTAATTTTATTTAACCCATTTTATGGTTACATCTTTTGTTATAGGTGTACATTTAAGTCTAGTGATACTCAACCATAATGGCATCACTTCTAGTGAATCCATCATGGTTCCACCTTCTTTGGATTAGTACATTGGGCACCTCTCCCATTTAATGAGAGTTGGATCATGCATATTTCCAACTAAAAAATATTGATTACTTATTTTAAATTTGGACTTGATCACTCTCAATTTTCTAGTGGTTCAACATGAGGAATAATATTTATGAGTGATTCAACAAGGGCCATATTTATCTAATGTTTAATAATATTTTATAGGTTATAGGTAAATGTGGTTTCATCTATCTATAAGTGTACTCCTTCCTTGATCTATTTCCAATTTTACAAATTTTAGAGAGTAGATGTTTCAAAATCTTAAATGTGAACAAATGACTAATTCATTTGTTATTTTAGTGTTTTCTAAAATGAATTCCCTACACAATTAGAGTGTCTTATAAAATAAAAAATGTTTTTTACACAATTATATTTACCTATTTCTCCTTTACTATAGAAATTTAATTACAATAATAAGGGGAGGCAAATTCAGACACTTAAATTTAGTCACAAATACTTGGAAATGTTAATTGTTGATGTAACTTAAACCACTTAACTTGGCACCCAAATACATTACTCTTATTTTTCATTCCTATAATTCATTTATATATATTCATGCTTGACCCTATATATGTCATCACAACTACACAAAAATTTCCAAGTTAATGCTCAAACCTTTGTTAAATCACTCTCAAACTACCTCTAACTCAAGACTATTACTTCTGATTCTTTAAGATACGTCCCTCCATTACCATAGACTTTTCCACCTAAAGTGAAATTGTACCCAAAATAAATAATGGATAGTTTTTGAGTTTTAAATATCTGGTTGGGTCTTCCTACTCATTTTTCAAGCTCAAGTAAAGGAAAATTTCAAAAAAAATCACTATATAATAAAATCAAAACCTCATTTCAAAAGGACTTGTTTCATAGATTGGAATCATCTATTAAGAATTTATACATTAATTCACATTGAAAAAATCTACTTTGTTCTTCTCAAATTCAAGATCATTCACTAGGAGTAGTCACGAGCCAAGTCTAAAGCACCTCAAAGCAAGTCAAGATCTATCATTTTCAATTATCAAAGCCAAATTTATAGCTATAAATATATTCAAAGAGAATAATTTCATAATAAATCTATGTGGGATAACTACATGTGATTTTATTCTCTCCTTGGATTATTTGGATATGTAGGCAATAGTCAATCATCAAGTAGGTGATTGGGGTTGGCTCAATCCATTACACTTCCCTCTCTTATTTTAGGTTTCTACCTCCAAAAAAAATCCTTAAGGTTTCCAAATAAAATATAATTAAAATATAAATATTCATGTGATACAAATAGGGTCAAAACATATTATCTCAATTAACAGACATGAGTGCAGAATGTAGAAGATGCATTGTATTATCAAAGTTAATGAAAAATGCATGTTGTCAATAGACAAAGCTAGCCTGAACTATTGTACATGAAGTGTGAACCTATCAAAGAATATTTTTATATTCTAATTTTGATCTTGAATAGTCACAAACCTATTTTATCTTAATTTTAACTATCATACATCAATTACAATTAGCCAAAGATAAGAAAAGATAAGTATCATGTGTTGTTTGTACTTACCAATTTTATCACATTCCACTTTTCAATTTCCATCTCAATCAATTATGATTTATTTTAAATTTTTTTCTTAAATGTCATATAATATAATCTAAAAATATCTATAAATTTTTACACCTATTAAATAACATACATTGTTAAATAAAATAGGGTAAAATAGATACTCCTTACTAGTCTTTGATATACACATGAGGATTTTATGGATATGACCAAAATAGTTAAAGGAATAGATAAAAAGAGACAAAAAACTCTTGGTAGTTTCTATTATCACTTAATGTGGGTCATGTCATACTATCTATCTCATTCTTGGTTTTACTGAGTACAAGGGAATTCAACACATTTATAGGATGCACTTGGATACATAAGCTCCAAGTAGTACCATCTTCAATACATATATGGGTGAATTACATATATGGAAAAAATTTGTTACAACTCCAAGTATTGCATATGAGTATCTTATTTATCCAAAGGCATGTCATCCTCCACCATGACAACCACTAAATTCAATTGTACAACCTACAAGGGATCATTTGATAAATATCATTTAATAAAAGGCAATTAACTTTCCTAGATGACAAGTGATTCAATCACCATTACATCAAAGGTTTATTTAGGACTAATCACAACTATTATCTACCCCATCACATCTAATGTCAATATTATAGATAGTTTAGTGTGCTCCAAAGTGAACACATACACATGTTTATACCATAACATATATTCCATGGGATAATATAATCACTAAATCATCATACATAAGATCCATTGAGTCATAATGATAGTGACATATATTATACAACATGAGATTATTTTTTGGATTAACATACAAATACATATGAGACTAGTTGGTTTTTATCAGTGTGAAGTTTCACCCTTTGGAGAAGTGGTTTCAAGGCTTCTCCATTTAGTTGATATAATGGAAACACCATCCAGGTTGTGGTTGACTCTATGTGAGGGATGAATCTCTAGATAAGTCTAGTTACCTTAGTGAATAACCTGATCTAAACCTACTCTATGATTTGGTGGAAAAGGGGAAGAGAGAGACTAAAAATAAAAATGAGGTGATGCACCAAAACTAGAAAGAGCACCCCTATTACCATTAAGAACACAAGATAATTGTAGAGGATGAGAAAATATCACATAATATCCAAAATGGAAAGTTCACTTACATAAGTATTTTACATAGTGGAATAGGATGGAGTAAAACACTAAGAGGGATGAAAAATGATCCAAAGTTGTTAATTTGGATCCTAATGCATACAACTTTTGCATTCATTAACCTTGGATCTTATTCCTTTTTTAGCTCTGATGTAGACTCATTTTCTTGTGTCTTGACTATGTTTGATCAATCTTACATTTTCAAGACTCTCAAATTTCCTTGTGAGCATATATTATTTCTCAAGATTAAGACCTTCACTCCTTCATATTTCTCTATTCTCTTGTCCTTTATAGAGCATCCTTATCCTCTTCAAGTCCATCTCATCATTTCATTCTCATTTATAATAGAAGCTTAATCTAGTCCTTCTCGGTCCTTAACCCCATATGCTCATTTATGATTCATTGACCCATTATACATTATCTCTTTCCATATCCTAACAAAAATTAACTTTTATCAACTCATTTGGAATCTTCATTCAGTCATTAGCTCATCATAAGTAACTTTACCTCAGAATAGATTATTTCTCCTTATAGCCCTCTAAACATACAAATCTCCTAGGTTTGGATAGACTACAAATGATCTCAAAAAAAAAAAACTTCTAGGTACCCTTTATCCTTTTTTAAATTCATGTAAATTTTTATGTTATAATTATTATGGTAGACCCCATAACTCAACACTCTTCTTCACTAATTATGTCTCTTAGGCCTAAAATAAAGATAGGATTTGGGAAACCATACTATAACATATGGTACTTGTCCAAAACCTCCATAATCATTTATGTCACATTAAATTACATATGATTACCAACTTTTATGACTTTTGGTAGGTTAAAACAAAATTTATTTGAGTTTCCCCTTTGAAACACTAGGTTAGACTATAAACATGCCTATGTAGGTTAAGAGCTCTAAAAATGGGATATTTTGAATTTTTGATCACTTAAAAATATTATAACACCTGTATATTATCTATTATACCTCTCCATGACTTCTCCAACATCTAGTTCAGCATGATCGATCTCAAAAAGGATTTATTAAGCAATATGATCAAATTTTGATTGTAACAGGGGATTGTTTGAAGGCTTCCTAGACTCTTGCACTTAAAAATGGTTATCTAAACTCTAAAATGGATTAATTTGATTATAAATTAACTCTCTACTATTTTTATGTTTCAAAAAATTGTTAAAATCCTTGAATTATCATCCATACTTCACCTACTTGCCACTTTTTGACTATGTATTACAAAATGGCTCTTAAAGGGTTATGTGAGAAGGTTTTCTTGGATTATATTTAAAATAGAATAATAATAATAAAAAAGAGACCAAAAACATAAAATATGAACTCATAACAAGTATTATTTTCAAATAAACTAAGAAACCTAGATATAATTCTCCATAATTCAAATTCACCTGTCATTCTAAACTAAATTACCATAGAATGATTCACAAAAGGAATTGTGTTCAGTCCAATGATACTTGTAGAATAATCTCACCTTTATAAATGGTATAAAATTATCTAAAATGTATTACTATTATCAATTGGAAACCCTTTACAATACCTCTCAACTTCAAAGCACTTGTATTAGATTCAAAAGACCAACTTTGCCTTCTTAACTCAGTTTACACAGAGTTCTCTCAACTTGCACTATCTTCTTCCTCAAAACTATAGATCCAAACAATGAATTAATATAATTATAGAAAAATAAAAACATGTTTTTATCCATTATATACTCTCAAAATATTCATTCATTTATTGATAACTTTGTATAAATCAACCATACAAAAAAATTGTACTATAGGTAGAGTATTCTTCAAATCTTGATATTCTCCTTGTTTTCTTGAAACTCTACCTTTTTTCCTTGATATTATATTATTACTAACCTATAATACACACACATACCACAAAAAACTCCTATAATTCATTCTATACTCTTCTTTCCATGCCAAACATGCAACCACGCCTTCATTCTTTCTAACCACATTGCATGACAATTACATAAAATATCATTCTTGGTTTATTTTTTGATTGATTATGCATTATACATTTAAAAAATTACACACTTATAAGACCCATTTTAACCCATTAAAAACATTTACCAATATTTATTTAGTACCTAAAACGTCAAAACATCCCACAATGCCAATTCTAGACTTCAAAATTTCAAATTATGAAAAATGGTAGAGAAATCAAAAGGCTTAGAAACACCTAACCACAATGTATCATAATGACATCAATGACACCTATGAGTCCATAAAATATCCCTAATATTGATTTTTTAAAAAATGTTCATAAATAACCTATAAAACATACTAACACTCCAAATTTCTTGTGATGCTCTGTATCAAGTGGCCTCTGTATAGACATATGTGCACACAACATATGACATGTAAGATAAATCCAAGTTCTACATAGGGGTGCCAAAGAATGGAAATAATGAGAGGGATGAGGATTACCAATATAAAAATATAAACAAACTAATTAAATCAAACCTAATGTAGTAAAATTAAGGAAGGTGAACTTAATTCTCATTAAATGTAAGGTTCAGGAAGCAAAGGAGCTCATGGAAGGATAATTTTGGAAGAGTTATTGTGCCTAGAAATGTTAACCCTTTTAAAAATAATAACCCAAAATTTTATATTAAAATGGAATCCCATGGGTAATTGTTCCATATTACCTACTATTAGAGCATTTACAATAAAAAATGTTGAGTGGGAAGAAGTTGAGACCCTGACTGGAATGGATGGATGCCTATGATCAATCATAATAGACATGAATGGGGTGTCTCAACCACTCTAATATCCATGATATTTCCATTCTACATGTCTACATAACTATCCTCCATGCCTCTTTAAGGATGAATTCACTTTTTTCATCCTCCTACTCGCCATGTGCACATTATTATAATGACTAGGCCCAATTCTACCATTTTCCCGCCCACTCTATGATTTTGAGTTGAGTCACTACATAAATATTGCCTTTGATGATTTTAAATACCAGAAGGGTTGTAAAATTTAATATCATGTATTGATGATGTGACACTTTTGAGGGTAGATAAATGGCATAAGCTCATTTATTTTGGGTTCTACACCATTTCTCATTCCATCCCCTTTGAATCCCCAACCATCTCACTCATATCTCTTTGTGCTGACTCAGCCACCTCTCCGTCTACTCATTATATCCATAGCTATGTAATTAGATCCTACCACCTCCATGTGAAAGGTTATCATTAGTTCTAAAGTTTCCTAGGGTTTGATATGAGGTCAGACCCTAGGGATATTCTCATTGGTTAGGTTCTTTTGGGTGTTAATTTATACCTATCAGTCTAGGGGGAGTCTAGACTGATAGGTGTCTACATATCACTCTTTAATTTGCTCTAGGAACTAACAAATGAAAACCTAAGAATGTTATAATTAGTTAGGGATATACCAACTAAAAAATTTGCCTATCAATCTTGTAGGTGCTCAATTTTATAGGTGTATACATGTCAATTCAAGGCTACCTTTTACCATTGACATGTATGACAACTTATGATTTTTAGGATCCTAACTTTAGGAGACTAATGCCAATAACTTAGACAAAAAGCTAAGTTTAAATATTTTACTATGCTAAGACTCCCTAAGAAGCTACCACTTATTAAATTTCAATTATAATAGAGCCTTATTATGAATGATAACCTAAGAAGTCATCAAGATGTCATTGGGGCCCATTAAATTAAATCTCATCACCTCTTGAAGCTGTCATTGATAAAAACCCTAAAATGGATAAGTCTTCTGCTTCTCGACTCTTGCGAGCTCTAGGAGTGTTATGCATTAGTAAAAATGATTGAAAATAAGGCCCAATAAGTGTATGGAGTCTAGGAAGATTAAAAAGGAATTTGGGAGCTCCAAAAATCTGCTAAGTGTAAAATTTTATACTCAATTTTATCCTTAGCATCCATGTGCACTTTGACCTCACAATTGGTTAATGGTTAATGGCTTTGAGCTTTTGGGGAGATGCCACATGGTGTCCTCATGGGTCCTCAGGATCATGAGAGGATTGACTTATGGCCTAATACCTTAATTCTCCCATGCCTATAGGGATATACAATCCTAATACCTTTGTGTTTCCATGCTCATGAGTTTTTTTGCAAATAAAACCAAAAAATTGGTTGTGTCAAAGCACTTCCTTGAATAAAAATTTAATTGTTGGAATAATCAAACTCATAGATCCTCTAAGAATAAAAATTTCCTTTAGACTTAGAAGTGACTCCATAAAATAGGCTAATTCTTGGGACTAATCAAATAAATCTTGAGAATCTTGTGGGTAATCCTAAAGCCTTAAATTGAACTTAGATGTTGCTCTTCCATGGTGACCAAAAATGGTCAACATTACTCATGAAAGGTAACCATTGAAATTTTTGATTGATTACCTTCATGTGAGCATCCCCTTGATGGTATTTTTGGTCAGCATGAACACATTATAAAATATTTTAGAAATAAAAATTATTCAAATAAGATTAAAAAATAAAAATCAAGATGTAAGCACTACATTTTTTTAGATAATACATTAATCTATGTTATTTATGACATGCTTGGTAGATTATATATCCTTTTTATACACACATGCATTTTTAGTATATATGAGTGAGATGTAATATGTAAAATGTATGCATTATATATAGATGCATAGATGTAGGACATTCATATACCCAAGAACCATGCCAAAGCTAGGGGCACCTCATTCCATAGGTCACATTGTTATAGGTTATATTTTCTATGACATTTACATTTATCTTGTTGATCTATATTTATTGTTAATACATGCCTTTCTCTTAGTTAATTTTTATATTCCTACATCTCATGGATATGTAATTTTTTTATATTGTGACTATAACATAAATTGTTAGTGTAAACTAGTTTGACTTGTTTTATGATTAATTGTTTCTATTTCTTTTCATATGGGATAATCATTTAATATGGTTTTTTTATCACTTTATTTATTATATAACATTTATTGATTGAGGTTTTCCATTTTATGCCTCTTTCTTTGGCCCTTGCCTTCTTTTGTTACTTTTTTTCCATTGTATGACTCTTTGTTTGGGTCATTGCCTTCTACTAAGACTATTGATTGATTAAGATTTTCATTTTATGATTTTTTATTTTTATGGATCTTTCCTTGTGTTATATTTTATTTTTCATTGAGATTAGATTTTTCCTTGTGTGACATTGAGTTTTTTTACATGTGATTTATTATGTGCATCATGGCCTTGACATTATGGCCTTATGATATGATACATCTAGGATTATCTATTAAGTTTTTGCTTTCATTTATCATATCACACACATTTATACTTGTGTCTAGTGTCATGATAAATACCATGCACAATTTTTTTGTAGGTTAATATTAAATGGTTATATCTATGATGACTAATACTACATGCCTAATTGGTATATTTATCTAGACATGACACTTATATTCCTTAAACTACACATTTCATATATAATTTGATGATATACCCAACTCTATGATGACATATTATCCACATGTTAGTACATGATTTTGAATGATTATATATTTATATATAGCATGGTGTGGTTAAATATTTTATTCTAAGATGAGTAAATTCACAAGATACATTCCTCACCTCAAAATCATGGTACACAATGGGATTGTCATAAGGATTATCCTTTACATATGCAATTTTTTTAGATTTTTGGGTCACATTATGTGATTCACTTAGTTTAAATGTTTTAAAATATATTTCAATTGGTTCATATGTGAATAATTTATAGGAAGTATATAAATAAGTAGATGCATAAGTAGATATAGGGCAATGGAAGGTAATGAGTTTACATTCAATATATAAGAACTAGCAACAAATTTATTGAATGAATCTATAGTGAAAATGTAAGATTAATTAAATAAATTTTTATATAAAAATTAAATAAAATTTTGAATAATTTATTTCTTTTCCACACATTGATTATAACAAGAAATACATATAGGACTAGGCCCTGCATTCACATAGTGCTTGTTAATTTGCATTGAGTTTTAATTTTCAATATTTCTCTAGCTTAGGGGCTTGATAATAATGAAGGGATAATTCATGCCACCTATTTAATCCCAAATTTTTATTTTTGACTATGATGAGTTATTATATTTGTGGAGAAGTAAATCCTTATTCCAAAGATCTACACATTTTTAAGAAAATTAAGTGATGTTTTCAGAGCTTTAGAGAAATCTAGCAAGATATTCAAACAATTTTTGCATATCCATACTTATTAAGAAAAACCCCTACTCTTCCAAATACATTTTTTCTCTTATATAAGAGTATATTGTATAATTTTTCTCTATTAATCTTGAGTTTTATGGGTTTTTTGCCTCATCATGTGGACCTATTTTTCACTTAATGTTTAAGATGACCATATCTAGATTAAAAAAATAAAGATACTTATCTAAACGCATTTTTTAATTTATTTTTTATTATATAATATTATTTATTAAAAATTAAGTCTAATTTACTAATTTATTGATTATATTTTATTATTCCTAGTTTTTTAAAAAAATTGGATAGATGTATTGTATCTTTTTGCAAAATCACTTTCCTATACTACAATGGTAAGAAGGCAAAGATATTTTGCCCACCTTCCATATTAGTACTTGGGTAAGTGAAAGAATATGATAGGCCAAAAATTAGAGTTTTTTTTTTTTTTTTTAAATAACCATCAATGTGTCTACATTATTAAAATAACATGTATGTGTTATTTTAGTTAGGCTTGTTAAACACTAAGCATAAAATGCATAAACATTCTTAAATGCACTGTTAAGAAAAGAATCAAAACTACCATTCAAATCACTAAAGTTTTCATTTATTACCCAAAATTTCATTACACACCATTATTATGACCTCACACTCCTAACTAATAACTTTACAAACTCTCTGCAAATCTCTTAAAAAACTTCTTTAGTGAGACAATCGACAATGTTGCACCATAGGAGAGGTAAGTAAAATAATTTCCTACCAATTAACACCAAATTTAGTAATATTTTTGTATTTGCATTATTTTTTTGTCAAAACAATTTTTTATAGTTTAGAAAACCTATCAAACTTGTTCAAGTGCAAGATAAAATGTGGGAATTTAATATGAATAAAATAATCCACAAAACCCTCATATCCCTCCTAACCGTCTTAAAATTCCACAAGACCCCTAGGTAGTCAAGAGAATTTGGTCACACATATAATAGATAATAAAATACATATTGAAAAAATAATTAAGATAATTATGGACCCCCATTCAACCACACCAACCATACTTCTTTTTAAAATACATTAGAGTCATTACTAGGCCAAGTCGACTCGATAATGGTTC